>VZTN01021083.1:65121-90658 GCA_013400515.1 Erpornis zantholeuca
TTCACAAAGTCCCTATCTGCCCTTTCCTCTGGCCTGTTGGTGTCCCTCTGAGTGGCATTCCCAAGCAGGGGATGTATCAATAGATCCTCCAGTCTGGTGTCATTGCAAACTTGCTGAGAGTGCTCTCCCATCCTCTCTTCCTGGTCACTGATAAGGATGTGAACCAGCACACGCTGGACTGTGGGTAGAGTATGCCCCAATAACCACTTCCTTCTGAGCAGGGTCATCCAGCCAGTGTTGTATCATATAGTTGTCCTTAAGTATAATTTCTGGGATGCAGCTTATGATTAGTGATGCCATATAAAAAGTGAACAGGGAAACAGTTAAAAGGTAATAAAAGGAAAGAATACATTTTTGTGTACTTTTTTTTTTCTCCTAGAAGGCTGTGCCGTTTCTCCATTGCATTTAAATATTTCTGATTCACTTTTCCTAAGCTTAGGAAAAGAAATATATTTGCAATGTAAAAGAATATAATACTAATTAGCTGCTAAAGAAAAAAACTTGGGATGCACGCAACGTATGTAATATTTAAAATCACTGTCACTGATAATATTGCTTTCTGCCATTCAGAGCTTATAAGGCTGCTCTCTGAGTGGGGATCAAATGCATAAATGATATTCAAGTTGCAGGTAGTCTATAACTCTGATTGTCACTGTGATTTACAAAGGGGAGGGTATAGGCATTCACAGCAACTTAAACAGTATTTTCTTTTTCTCTTTGTTATAATCAAATACTCACCTTTAGATTCAAAAACTCTAATAATGACTAATGGGCAATGATCTTCTGGATTAGCGGCAGAGCATTCAATATCTCTTTGAGTAGTGATTACCATCTTTTGGGGGGGATATCAATTTAAAGGTCAAGTGCTTTCATAAAAAAAGGTGATTATCCAGTATTTCATATGCTGAACAAAAGCTTAGCAAGATTCATTGTGTGTCAGTTGCTTTTGTGTATAGATATATGCGGGGAAATGGATTGCTTAATTATCTAACTACCTGTCTGCAGGGAAGGGATGTGACCATGAATAGAACCTGTCACATAGATACTTTGCTTTGCTTGTGATATTTAATCAATTACTATAATGATTTCAGGTTATAAGTTGGCTTTTTAAAAATAGGCAAAAGTTTAAATTACTTTCATGCCAACAGCCAGGGATTTGGTTATGAATGGGCGATTTTATTTGGAATGGAATGTGGAATGAAGATGAAAAGGAGAAAGGAACAAAACAGGGCTAAACTTATGACTGGTCCCTTTCTCTTTCCTTTCAATTCTCATACTGTTCTTTTACAAGCTATAAAAGTATTCTATGACATGATAAAAATGGCGAGGGCTATATTTAGAAAAAATCCAAGCAAGTGAACTTGAAGCTGTTTTATACACTCTTTATAAATTTTTAAAAATAATTATTGTGATTTCTTTTTCTGGTGGATTTTAATTGGTTAATTTTGTAGGTTAATAAAATTGGAGGTATCTTAAATATATTCAAACAAAATATGCAGGAAAAAAAAATCATATTCTTAGTGTTTTCCCCCTCTTATAAGATAGTTTTCTAACAGCTGAAAAAAATTTCATTTGTAATTAGGGATTACCTCCTTAGTTCTTAAGCATTTTTTCTTTTTATGGATTTTGTTTTTGGATCACATAATTTTTTTCTACTGATATGCCTGTATTTCCCAAATAATTCATGTGTGTTTGATCTACTCTATTTCAAGAAACACTGTTAGGTTTTTGTGGGCTTCTGCTGGTCACTTTACATGGCATTGTTACCTCTCCCTTAGGAGGACAGCAGCTTTTAGAATTGATTAGTAATAATTGATACCCAGAAAATATGCTGGGAGTAGTGGATTGTTAATAACCTTTGCTGTTCTTCAAGTACAATATTTATATGTGAAAAAAAGGTCTTTGTGTTAAGTCCAGCTACTGTTTGGACTATTGTACACAGATCAGCACTGAAGAGTATAAGGTATATACCTGAGTGATGACATGCTATGCAAAATTTTATCAAATGTTTTTGATAAGTTGTCTTTTTTTTAAGGAAAGTGTCTATAAAAATAAAACTTCTAAATAAAAAATCTTGTGCTGTAGAAAGTATCTAATAAATACTTCAAACATCTCAAGTAGGCTGGGAGTTGTAAGGCTTTTCTTTTTTCTTTTGTACAGACTCACTGAGGATAAGCTGTTTTATCTGCAGAAGGGGAGAGAAAGGAGACTGGGGGTTTTGTAACATGACAGATTCAGATTAATAAAAAACAACAACAAAAAACTAATGAGTTTTCATTAGTGCTATTGTATATTAGCCCCACTCCACGCATGAAAGTTTTTTTTTTTTTAATTATATGAGAAGTGAGTACCAAGACAGTTAGGATAATTCACTTGATGTACACTGCCAAAAACCTGTGTTTGGTTTTGTGTCCCTGCAGAGTGTTAATAACCTAGTGCCTAGGTGAACATCCCCCTTTTAAATGATAGGAATTAGCTATTCTTGAGCTTTGTTGCATTCTTTTTTTTTTAAGGGTTTTCCTCATGGCTGCACACATGGTAAATCTTTAACTTCAAGTGTCCTTCTGAGGTGACCAACTAAAATATTAGCAAAATAAATGTTTTATGAGAAAATGTTGGCAGAAACCCCAGCAGAAACAGGTGGTATTGGGTTATTTCAATATAATGTAATGATGCAGCCAGGTTTCCATCTGGACAGCATGTGGTTGTGTCTACTCAGAGAGTATCAAAGAGTGTGAGTATGCACTGGGGATAATGGTGGTGCACAAAAGTGTAGCTGGATGGCTACTTTTCAAAATAATAGTCAGGGTTCTAGGTCCTCTGGGTTAAATACTTTTACTGTCAGAATCTGAATTTCTTCATAAAATATTAAAGATGAAGCAAACCTCTGACATGCAATGCTGAGCCCTGTAATTATAAGGCAGTTCCTGGAAGCAAAGTATTGTTCACATTGTAGCTAAGGCGTTTATTATAAAGGAGTTCATTACCCTTGGAAGCTAAGACATATTTCAAAAGAGTCCCTGAAACAGAGGCACTTTCAGCAAGCTTTACTGTACAAGGAAAAAAGCCCCAAGTAAGTTGATCAGAACCTAATTAGGAAACAGGAGACGAATCAGTGGATACACGATTGCCAAGAACCAGAAAAACATCTGGAGTAAATGTCTCCATCTTTATTGACTTCACTGTAGGCATGCTGAATTGCACTGGGTAAGGCATTTTTAAAACTAGAGGTGGTTTTCCTTTGGACTGGCAGATGCTCTCACAAGCCACAGGGCTTTGCTAAGATATGCTACAGACCATCTTCACACCTGTGTGCTCCCCGTACAGAGGAAGGTGAAATCTGGTTACAAACACTGGCAAAGACTTAACTGGGGACAGGATTTAGTCTGTTGCATTTACAGGGATATTTGTAAGATACCCTTGTAAAATAGTTTTGTGGGCAGGGATGCAAGGAGGAAGTTGGTGGGCTTCAAGGAGGAGCCACAAGCTCAAACTCCCTTGGGGCTGTCAGCAGGAGCAGAGTTGACACAGAGCTGTTTCCATTACTTGGAAGTAAGGAGCAGTGTCTCAACTCATGGGAAGTGTATTCCACACAGGAGTAGCATATCCCATGGGAAACAGGGAGCTGTTAATGAACGCACAGGGCCTGATTCTTTACTGTCTTTGTATTTTGTGCACATTTAGTCCTTGTTTACAGTATCAATCAGCTTGACAGCATTTGACACCCTGTGTCAATTGATCAACGCAAGTGTAAATCATGGAAGAAGGGCTGAGGAAAATTAAGACCAGGTCTTAGGCTGCCATGGATCACATAGCCTTGTGGGCTTCTCTGATGACTGAGTGATTTGCACCAGCTGAGGAACTGGCACAGGCACTTTTTCACTCCTATACATCACTCCTATAGATGTATGTGTTTTAACAACCCCTGTGTCTCTTTTTCCCTTGCTCATGAATGACCTGATTACACTGGAAACAGTTCTTTCTGCCACGGTGAAGAACCACCGAAAATTTAGGGTGCTGGCCAGCAGCACTTGGCAGCTAAACATCAACATGCTGCTGCTATTAATCGGTAGTACCACACAGAGGTGCCAAAAGCCATAGAAAATAGGAGATGACATCCAGCAACTGATGAATGTGATGATTACAAGATCAGCAAGTATTTAACAGTAATGGGTATTGGACAGTTTTTGGAAGAAACAACCCTTTCCTTTCCATTCAGCTGATATTAAAAAAACAAAAACATGCACCTGACACTGGCTAATGAGGCTTTGTGCAAAATATAGATCCTTTCCCCCTTTCCTGAACAAATCCAGCCTCTGGTTCATAATGCCTATACTGAGAGGAAATGTAATTAGAACAGGTACAGAGGGCCAGACATCTAAGGCCTCCATCCAGACTGCTTAGAAAAATGAGGATATTCTCCTACAAGTGGCATTCTATTTAAAGTGATGTTATCTCACTTATACCAGTGCTGTAGCTTTTGGTTTCAAGTTGTACATGTGCTCAAGTGCTTTGCTGGACCAGGGAACTGGATGCTTTTCCTGGAGCTCCAGGGACTTGAAGAAGACCATGTGATGGTGCAACTTCATTTTATTGTTAAGTCTCACCTTGTTTGTGGTGCTTCCTATGGGGAGCATGTCTTGTGTGTCATTTCCATTCACTTTGCCCTTTAAGGTCCATGGAGGAACACCACCATTCAAATTACTTTTTACAGGTGTTGGATTGTGGCCTTCTTTCAAGTGAAATCTTTCCAGCAGACTGAAAGGCTTGATGGATTACCAGTTTCCTCCAAGTTCAGATCTGTGGCTATTCAGGCCATGGGTTTGTGTGGCTTCTTCCTGTCCTTGCTGAAAATAAAGCCATGTCTAGAGACAAGACACTTTCTATGATCTGTAACTTGTTCCTTCCCTTGCCACAAGACTAGAGTTGCTGGGGCAGCAGAGATTTTTTCCAGAGTCAGTTAAGCAAGTTGTAAATGGTTCTTCCATCTCCATAGGATTCTTAAATGGATGACTTGTGACAGCAAGCAGGCTGAAGATAACAGAGATTATGGATGTCAATGCACATGGCTGTTCATCTACATCCTGATTACAATGCTGATTTAATAGGTCTGGTTCAAAGCTTCTTGGCTGCATGGACTAATCTGAATTTTATTTTACCGAGGATGAGAAGAACTAAGGTATCCCTAATCTGAGCATGACAATGAAGTAATGGGAAAAAAAAATGTGGTGGAGCATATGACCAGCTACCATCTCTACTTGTAAATCCCTGTTCATCTTCTGTCTCCATTAGGTTCCTGGAACAGCCCTTTGCTGCTCACCTTTGCAGTCCTCTGTACCTAAAACCAGTCTGTGACCACAGGTACATTAAAAGTATAATAATGCATACTGAGAGTTTAAGAGTCCTAAGAAAGTAAGAGGAAATTTGATACATTCACTCCTCCTCAGAGAATTTTTTTATTCAGATAATCATTTCTGGAGACAGAACATGGTCACTTGAGATCTGGAAACAACTGAGCAAGTTCAGTGGTACGTCCTCTGAGGAGGCTGTCAGCTGACAGTGAGCAGGTGTTTGAAGGAGGAAGAGAAAGGGAGAAATCAGCAATTCTCTGGAGGAGCCTTAGCTGTAAAAACAGTCCTAATTTTTGGCTTACTTTCTGTCCCCCCCTGCCCCCCCCATATTAACAAGGAGGGTGGGTGCTGAGTCATGCTGACCAAAGTCATTACCCTCCACTTGTGAGGAAAGAGCAGATGGTCTCGGCACAGTTCCAGATGTGGGAGAGATTTAGCCATGAAACACACATCAGGTAAGGGAGATTAAGAAACTGTTGGGTAACACATGAGGGAATGATCTAGTACTGATGCCATAGTTTCTGCCAGCACAGCTTCTTCTCTGTGCTGCAGGATGGGAAGCCTGTAGGTGTTAGTGGAAAATACCATGGTTCCCATTCCTCTTGATGTTGGCTCTTGCAATGGAGTTAGTGTATGCTCATTTCCTTGACCCTTTTGGTTGATGGGCACAGTGCATCTCCTCAGGATGTCCGAGATCTCCACTTGAAGTCTGCATGTGGCTTTGAATCAAGGAATGGTTTGGGTTGGAAGGGACCCCAAAAATAATCTCGTTCCAATCCCGCTGCCATGGGCAGGGAACCTTCCACTAGAACACATACCTCAGAGCACCATCCAGCCTGGCCTTGAACACTTCAAGTGATGGGGCATCCACCAACAATTCCTCTGGACAACCTCTTCCACTGCCTTACCAGGCTCACAGGGAAGAATTTCTACCTAAGGTAAACCTGTCCTCTTTCAGTAAAAAGCCATTCCACCTTGTCTTCTCAATCCATGTCTTTGTAAAAAGTCTCCCTCCAGCTCTCTTGTAGCCCTTTAAGTAATGGAATGGCTGCTGTAAACTCTCCCCAGACACTTCTCCAGGCTGAAGAGCCCCATCTCTCTTAATCTGTCTCAATAAAAGAAGTCAGTCACGCCTCTGATCATCTTGGTGGCCTACTCTGGACTTGCCTCAGCAGGCCCATGTCCTTCTTAGGTTGGAACCCCAAATCTGGACACATCACTGCAGGTGGGGGTCTCACCAGGGTGTAGCAGAGAGAATTCTCTCATTCACCTGCTCCTTTGGATGCAGCCCAGGATGAAGATGGTTCTCTGGGCTGTGGGCACACATGGCCAGCTCATGTTCTTGTTCACCAACACCCCCAGTTCCTTCTCCTCAAGGCTGCTATCAATCCATTCTATGCCCAGCCTCTCTTTGTGCTTGGGTTTGCTCTGGCCCAGGTATGGGATCTTACACTTGGCCTTCCTGAGGTTTACACAGGCTGATTTTCCTGCCTGTCTAGGAAAGCCTGTCCAGGTCCCTCTGGATGCCATCCCTTCCCTCCAGCGTTTGACTGCACCCCACAGCGTGGTGTCATTGGCAAACTTGTTGTGGGTCCATGTCACTGACAATACCAACCACGGAGGAATGCCCTTCGTCACTGATGTTCACCTAGACATCAAGTCATTGACTGGAACTGTCTGAGTGTGACCACCCAGACAGATCTTTGGCTAAAGATATTTAAGAATAAACCCATTGGCTCATGGTGACAAACCCCACCTCTCCCCAGAAATGGACAGTCTCTTTCTTATCCAAAAAGGTAACGATTTCACAGCTGCCTTTGAATTTGAAGCCTCTCTGCTCCTGTTTGGACAAATATAAACCACCTGCTATTTCCTGAATTGGGGTTATGCCTGTGTCTGCCACCATGGTTCTTAGGTCTGCATCTCAAAGGACCTTTGGTTAATTTTGGGTCTATCCAGAGTGGAGAAAGTCTGTGCAGCTGAACTTGTTCCAAAGCAGTTCATCAATCCGTAATGTTTTCAAGAAAGTTTTATTTTGCCGCTGTGTCTACTAAAGAGTTTAAGGCTGTCCTGGCAGAGGATCAAACCCTGTGTTATTTGGTACTGTACTGACTTCATAAAGATTTGCAGGATGGACTCAATTAAGTCTAAAATTTAGGAAGGTGTGTCTTTCTGGTCTTTACATTAAATGCATACTGTTTCTAAAGTATTCTGGAGTTGAACATATGCCACATTTTGAAGCCAGTATATTTGAAGGTCCACAAAGAAATGTACTATTTCTATGTATAACATATCTCCTGGAAACACTCTAATGTATATTTATATTTTCTTCTGCTGTGAGAGATGTTAGCAAGTGCTTCCAGTAAAAGAGCATATAAAGGTGAATCCTAAAAGCCAGGGTAAAGAGTTGTAAGATATTATTATTTGTCATTGGGTAACATTGCAAAACTCTCCATCTTCATTTCACTGGAACCCTGGCTGTGTGTCGAAAGACATAATAAAAACGATCAGTATATTCTCATTTTTCTGTTTGAAAAGATGAAGTCATGGCATATGGTCAGCTCACCAGTGCTGTTAATAATAAACCACAGCTAATTAAGCACTGATTTACTCCTCTACGTAAGTGAAACAAATTGCTTTAACGGCTTTTGCTGAGGACCATCTAGTCAGATGGATTATGTATAGGAAGTTCAAACTAAAAATTATTAGAGATCATATTTCAGTGTGGTGGAGGTTTATGGTAGAAACAATTAGAAACCTAACAGAATGTGTCCTGTGTTCTCTTTGATGGAAAATCAGATATTAATCTGGGGAAAAGTCTAATTCTCAACACAGCTGCTCCCCTTGCTCTATTGCACCAGATTTAAGCTGGATAAAAATGGAAACATGTTTTAAAAATTGATCATAGCTTATAATGGCAATAATCACCTTGAAATTGGTTGTTACTACAGTTAATGAACAGAGTATTAGAGCATAAAATGCCCTCGGATTCCCTCAGGCTATTAGCTAACATGCTGGTTGTTAACTGCTGGTTGGATAGTATCTTTATTTGGTGACTCTCTTTCAAAGACATGGAGTAGATCATGGGAAGTATTAGACATGGAAAGCTGTGGGATGGGGTGCTTCCTTGGAGTAGTGGCAGAAAGAAAGTGGAACCTTGAACAGGTAATATCCATTGTGAGAGTCCCTTTTTCCCCATATCTGTAATCCAGTTCCTTTAGAGCATCATTATCCATACAAGTGAAAGCCATGCTGCTGTTGTGAGCTCTCACCAGAGTTTTCCCAGAGAAGGTTTTCCCAAGAACGAGGCAGGGAAACCTGTTGCAGGGTGCTGGAGGTCTCACACAGGCAACCCCTGGGGCTCTTTGCAAGGAGAAGATTGGCTTGGCTGGTTGGGATGGAGAGAAGCCTTTCCTTTTCAGACATCCATCATGGGATTTTGCACTCCTGCTGGTAGCAGTACTGTACAGTTGCAGAAAAAGATAGGAATTGTTCAGTTTATTGCACTGAGCTATGCATAATCTATGTTCCTTTTTCTTGCATTGCTCACATAGTTCCTTACAAAATCCTGTCTGATTTGCTTTAGTTTAGATGCTCCTTGCTTTCTGAGCTGCAAAGTAGTAAAGGACTAATAAAATTATATCACTGGAATTGTCTCTGCTAACCTAAAGATTCAGTTTTGCCAACTGGGGTTTTCTGGAGTTCATAAATTTATGGTTTACTAGTCAAAGTTTTGGTATCTTCGGAAAACTGAATGTCACACAGCATTTATGACTAACTTGGTGTCTTGATCCCAGGAGTCTGAAGTAATAAGAGCAAATCTCACTATTACACATGCTATATTTAGGGTTGTTTTTTCTCAGGAGTGTTGGAGCCCTTGCTCATAGAGAAATAGCTCTTTACCAGAGCTAGTTGAAATTTGTGGCAGTGAATTTTTTCCCATGACTTGTGACGTGTCCAAAACATTAAAAATGCATATGGAAAGAAGTGAGTGATTTTGGGTAAATTTCTGAGTGTTTGATGGAAAAGGTTAAAAGTAAACATTTTTTCTTGACTAATACCTGGCTTATAGCACTAGAAAGGTTCGTTGTGCAGACCACCACAAGCTTTTTATGGGGCTTAAAAGCAGTTTATATCATGCTACAACTTCAAATATAATTATGCTAGCTCAGAAAATGCTTCACAGACATAAAATTCCATGTCAGTCCATAGTTTCAGTATCTTAGGTGCAGAAAGGACAGGCTGCTTCAGCAAAGTGTTTCAACTCTGTACTCTGTAGGCTGACTCACTTCCAGGATGCAAATACTCTGTGGTCTGTCAAGACCTTTTAAACTTCCTAATGAAATTGAAGAGAGGCAACTTGCTGAACATAATCTCTGTAGAGTGGAAGCTTTTAAATTTTTTTTTAACAATATTCTGGCACAATATTCACAAAGTGTATGTAACTTCTTTTTCCATAATGGTGTCAACCATTCTTTTCTCCTCCTCCATGGGCCATGCTCTCCTTCAGCAACTGGTAACTCACGTGGAACTGTGAACCAGGTTCTGGCAGAGATGGAAGAGCAGACCCTATGGCTTGGAGAAGCTGTGGGGGTGCCCAGCCTAGCAGACAAGCTGTGGGGCTTGGCCCTATGGCACACAGCTTGGAAAAAGCTATGGCAGCAACAGGCTGCTGCACTGCAGTGGAGAGCTGGGAGGAGGACAGGAGCAGGACAGGGGCTGGGCAGTGGCTGTCCCACCAGGGTGAAGCTCCATGGCAGTCCCTGAGCAGGACCATGGGGCAGCAGTGAGGAACCAGTGAACACCAGTGACAGACAGATAGGCCATGAGGCACGGCCAGGGTGAGAGGTGCAGGCAGACCATCCTTTGGGCCAAGGGCAAGGGGGTTGGGTGGTCCCAGCTGAGGCCCACCAGGGCAATCAAGGCTCATTAGTGCCCTCAGGAGCCTGACAGCACCATATGGGTTTTCCTTGACCTGTCTTGCCTCTTGGTGGAGTTTACTTTGTATTAAAAGAAGCATGCACTGGGGAAGTGACTTTTGTGAGTGTATTGAAGGTAGTGTGTAGGAGAGCTTGTTTCTTGGCTAGGCTCTAGGCAATATTTAACTTTTGATATTATATTATTGTCATTAAATAGTATGGTTTGAGCAAAGTGAGAATAACATTTCTATCTATAGGTGTTTTACCAATTTATATTGTATTGGTGGAGAAGTGAGCTATTTCCATGGGAGGAAGCAGGACTGAGACTTTCTACCTCCTCTCCACATGTTCTCTCTGGACCACAAAACAAACTGTGAGTCTAAATCTTCTTTGTATCTGACTTTCATTTTATTAATATAAGTATCTGTGTCAAGTGAAATGGTGTAGGCTTATTTGGAGTCTGGGTTTTGTTGGCCCAATAAGGTAAAACCTAAACCCATTCAAATTTGTTTCAGCATGAACAGAAGAGATTTTCTTTTTTTCTTAGTTTTAATTCAGCTGCCAAATTGAAAAGAAATTATTCACACAGTGCTACTTGACAGTTTGTTGGAGAAATAGTCTTCTGAAAAATGTTTTGTAAAAGATCTGTGGTTTGCTTTGTGGAAGACAAAATGCTTCATTCAGAATCAAATGAAAACTGTAGAAGGATTGCAGTAATTTAATATGTTTTATCCTAAATCCTGTAAGATTTCCTCTGTAGTTACATCTACTCACACTGCCTAATGAGCTCCTTGTGCAAAATTCCCAGACACAAATGCCATTGAAAGTATAATGATGTTTTTAAAATGTAAACAGCATTTTCTGTTTCGGTATTATAAACTACCTGAAACTTTTCAGCTAAATGGTTTATTCAGTTTCTACTGAGTTGTACTTAAAGTGCTGCAATTTGCTGTTGTAGGAAATCAAATGTGTCCTACCTATGACAAGTAAGATGTGGGGAGAGAGTAAGGCTTTTTTTTTTTGTTTTGGTTTAGTTTTCTGATTGTTTGAAATCATAGTTGTTAATATTGAACACAACTATTGCAGTTAAAACCCTAAGAGACCGATTTCCAGCAGCCAAAGCACAGAAAAAAACCCTCTTCTCTGATTGAGGACACTTGCCAAAGTTACATCAAAGCCAAAGTGAAATTGTGTCTAAGCCAACTGATCTTTCTGAATATTGTATTTTGGTCCAGAGAACAGAAACAAGAGCATCAAGCACCTGCAGAAAAAGGCATATATGGAAAATCAGGGTTGAATTTACTTTCAGTTTTAATTTTGAGTATGAACTCCTTTTGATAATGACTGTTATTTCACTAGGACTGCAACCAAAGTATACTTTGGTGTGAATGAGGCTAGTGGAACTTGCTTCCAGTTTGCCTGCAAACTCGATTTCGGTATAATGCCCCAAACCTTGAGGTAAATACCATAGAGAGATATTTCTGGCAGTGTTGAAAACCCCAGAAATGTTTGTTTCTTACTGTTATTATAACAGTTAAAAAAAATTATTTGCAATGCAGCAGTTGTTACACCTCCTCATCCCCACAACTGATAATGAACTGGCATTTTACTGCTTAGCTGTTTCCTCTACCAATGGTCTGCAAAAAAGTATTTTCCTGGAAGATTACTGAAACCTGGAGAGAAAAAAACCCCAAAACTGGGCAACTGTATTTCCTGATTTTTTTCAGCACTGTAAAAGTGTTGTCCTTAGCCACTTCATTAAGGAAGCAGCTTTCTGTGAAGAACTGGTAACATAAGTAATGGCATCATGGACCAGAAAGGGAATTTAGGACTTGGACTAGAAACACCAGGGGCCACAGCTGGAGGCATGAAGATATTAAATCTGGGGTAAGTTTGAATTTCTCCTTGCTTCTCAGAGTAGAAATGAGAGAAAGAGACAAAAAAGTAGCCTAATATTAACATCATTTCCAGAAACATAATTTTCCCCGAGAAGTTTAAAGCTTTCTGGATTCTGTGTGAAATGCATCTTAGCTGGAGGAGAAGAATGGTGGGCTGAGGCCAGATTTTTCTGAATCTTTGAAGAGATGCTAATAGTGAGGCTTTTAGAGCTTAGTTAGGTAACTAATTAACTAACTAACTAAGCAAGGATGAGGCTTCCAAAAGAAAGAATAGACTTTTACATAAACTTCAGCTTGCTGTAAGCTGCCTTTAGCAAAACAGAGGTGACTGGCAGCTGCTAGTTCCTTCTCTGATCTTCACTGCAATAGTTTTGTATTCTGGCATAGACAAAAGCCTAATTGTCCAATCAGCACTGTTTTGGGAAAACAAGACATTGAATGAAATCCCAGTATTGAGTCTCATTGCACTTCTGCCGTGCAAGAACAAAGAATGTACTTTTCAAGTTGCTCCCCGAGGACTTTTCTTCCCCAATCACCTTCTTTTTCTTGAGTCTGTTTCCAGCTAAGCTTCATTGTGTTTTCACAGGAGTTTTTGGCTGAGTATCACTGCTACCTACCCAGGCCTCACAGCAGCACAGCTTAGTTAACTCCTGCTTCTTGTGCTGTCTGTGGTACAGCATGTGAGCTGTGTCTCTGCTTAAGAGAACTACCTGTGCATGTCTGTTCATACCAGCAATGTGTGGGGATTCAGCACTCACTGGCTGGTTTTAGCTGATGGTAGCAAAAGCAAAGCAGCTGCAAGTGTTTATGTGTATCAAGTACAGACTTAGAACTGGCTGCTTTAGAAAAACTGCAGATTCACATTCTATTAAAACTCTTGTAGTAATTGGTCTCCTGGAAGAGTACATTTGTTCTTGTAATGGAGTTTAGTTCTGCACTTCAAATTAAAGTTCTACTTGTAAATAGTTTGTAAAAAGTTAATAATTAAGAGTGTAATAGGTATAAACAGCTTGGCCTGTAACAGACTCTATAGAGATATATAAGGACTAAGTACCCATTTGTTCAGATACACCTCACATTTGGATAGCATAATCTTGTGTTTTGGAGTTACTTCCCTGTCTCTACCTTCCATCTTTCTTCACAAAACTTTCATGTTATTATAGTGGCATAAAGGAAAAATTGGTCCAAGTCAAGAAGAGACATGGAAAATATAAATTTGGGTTTTTTAAAGTTTTTTTTTTTGCTTTTGTTAGTTGTGTTATTAAGCAAAACTAAACTCTACACTTAAATAATCTGAACTTTCTCACCCAATCTTTTTCTCTCTGTTAATGCAAAATAACATTTTCTATGCTTAAAAACATGCTTGAATCTTAGGTATGTCCTACACAATGGTTAAACACCTGTGAGGACGTTTCCTCTCTTAGTGACCTCAAAGAGTCAGCATGCTCATCAGACCTGGTTACTGAGAGGTGCTGTTTCCCTCTGTGTTGTCACTGCTCTGTAGCTTTGAGCTGCAGGGGGGACTGCTCTAAGAAGCCACAAGTACTTGCCTCAGGTTATGTACCTGCACCCTGCCTGGCCCAGAAATGGACAAGGCCAAGAAATGCTGGTGCAGCTCATGTGCTTGATGTAATTATGTATTTGGCTGACAAGTGGAAAGTTTTGCTACTTCCTCAGACAGTAATTTCTGCAGTCTCCATGTCTTAAAGCCTTAACTAATGATCCCTAAGATGGACTTCCCCCCAGCCTAACTAACTAATTAAACAATTCAAAATAAAGAGTTCTTCAGGCTGCGAAATATTGCTGGGAGGGCCTTTAGCACAAGCATTAGCATTTCCACAGCATCCATAACCATTAGGAAGCAGAAGTATGATGCCCCAGATGGGCCTGTCTTCACCATTTCAATATGCTCTGCTATTACACCACAGCACATTTTTATACAGCCCCTCTCCCGAGTGCCCAGGTCTCTGTCCCCCCGCCCAAACATCTTGTGTTGCTGCTTGTGTCTGTTCTTTCCTCTGTGTCAAATTCTGCACTGAGGGGTGTGGGACAAACAGCAATAGTGTCAGCGGTGTCTGGCTGCTCTGCTGCAGTTTTACTGTTCTTGAGTGTGTGATGCTTGAGTTTTTGGAAGAGATATTTATTGTTCCGCTTGCCAGCAGGAAGAGCAGCATAATTCTTTGCCTGAATAAGAATTCTGTGTGCTTCTCTCTCTGACTATGCATTGTAAAACAGCTGAAAAGCAACAGGAGGGGGGAAGGTGGGGAAATGATAACTTGAATAGAATACTGCTGTTCTCAGGAGCGCAGAAAAACTCTGAGGGGAAGAAACATGTTATTAGGGAGGTTGTCCAATAGAGCACATTGCATATTGTTTTCCTAGACTCTGCTAAATATCTGACAATAGTGAGAACATGGCTGAAGTTACTAATGGTATACAGTATTTTGACAGTGGTATAGGCAAGGACCAATTCAAATTTTTCAGGTGGACTAAATGTAAAGCAGAGTTAACACACAAATACTGTGGGTTTTACCCTCCCCAGAGCTGAGAAAAGCTGTCCTCTAATCTTGTTGGTTGGTGCCAGACAACACTGAAGAATAATCTTGAGTGATTTAGATTAGTTTAGAGCAGATAAGACCAAAGTTTGAATGACTGGCGTGGATAGATAAACATTAAAAGAATGAGCTGACTTACAAAATATTTAATTGTGGGATCTATCACCATTTGCTCTCCTCAAACTGGAATCTTGGGAAAACTAGTTCCATACAGCATTATTGAGGAACACAACAAATATAAAGCAACTTTCAAGGAAAAGTGGTCACTTAAAGCATAAAGAAGTTGGAGCTTTGGCTGTGAACATTTCCCATCAGTTTCTGTTTTAACACAACTTGATTGTGATTTAAAAAAAAAAAAAATTCTTAAAGCTGCAGAGCTGAAATAATAAGCTGAAACAAAAGGTTGGTTTTTATTTACATGCACTTTACAAGCAAGCATGTAATGGCTCTTTGGATGTTAACTTTTTATTTAGGCTTAGCTTTGATGTAGCCATATGCAAAACATTGGAAATGCAGTTGGGGAAACAGCAAGGGCAAGTGAAAAATGGCCACAAGCCTGAGCTAGGCTCTCAGGCTTACAAAATGCTGTTTCAATGAACAGGAACTGTTGTAGGTTGTCTCTGTATTGAGGGATGTCTAGGCAAATTTTTCACAAAATTAATGTACCCCAATGTGCTACCATTCCTATAACTCTGTGATCGTAACTACTTTTCAGAAAAAAGAGATTTTGTTTTTTGCTTTAACTTCTTTTGAGGAAGGACAGTGGGTTTAAGGTGCATTTTCAATACTCTTCTCTGTCACCATCTTTCCTTCATTGCAAGTCTACATGAAATGCTAACTAAAGATTGGACTGTTCAGTGCCACAAAGTGATCATAACTAAGAAAAGGATGATTATACTTTGCGAGACTCAAAGGTTCACATAACTGTGCATTCAGTGTCAGAAGGTATTTATAAAGGAATTTAACAACCAAGGATAAATCTTGACATCATTTCACAAAAAGTCAATTTGGACTTTACAGAATTCACAACTTTCTTTTGACCAGGCATTTCTTAAAAAAAACCCCAAAAATTACTGTCAAACTGTGATACTAAATATTATGCTCAAGGCAGCTCTTCTTTATGTTCAGATCACCAAGGCTGTTGTACTGCCAGAGTCGACTCCACCATGACTGGTGTCAGATTTTTAATGATGTGAATCCTAGTGGTTCCACTGGTTGGAGAAAATCATGTTGATCTGTTTGGGTCAAAAATGTAGCCTGTAACTTTTATGTCCTTAAAGCTTATCTAAGTTTTCTGTTACTCCTTGGTGGATTTCTGTGGCAATGTTTTCATAATTACACAGATCCTTGAGGTAAGCTCCCATCTGATAAACCTTTCTACATGGTTTTGAACTCTGTATTCTCTGGTAGCCTTTCTCATGGGGCAGTAAAGTCCATACTTACCAATAAACAGTTAAGGGGACAAAACCAGTCTAAATACATTATTCTTTTATATTGTTCTTTGAACTCTGTCTCAACTTCTTGACCCTTTACTCATAGCAAAGATTGTGTGAGTTCAGTGAAACCTATTTGCTGCCTTGCAGGCTGCACCCCCACCTGGACAATGTGATGGAGAGAGTTGAAGTTTTCCACACTGACAGAGAATTTCATCATGGGGTCATGGGATGCCCCCTTCTCCCCAGCCACAAACTGTCAAATAGAACTCATTTTCCATCAACAGGGAGCTCAGGAAAATAGGGGGCTCATCAAAATCAGTGGTGGAAGAGGCTTACTGAAAACCATCTTTTCTCCTCTTTGCAGATGGAGGACTGTACTGTACTGAAATTCCTTCCCCATTCTTTGTCTGGGCAGGTTCAGAAAGACTCAATCAATAGGGCTCAGCTGTTTCCCCCGAGAGACTGTTCCCTGCCTAATGGCTAACATTTAGCCATTTTGCTAAATGTTTCCAGATAGCCACGTCTTCCTCTGCTCCATACACAGTTTCATCCCATCACTTCTAGTTAGTCATACTTCCATGAGCCAACTGAGACAAAATCTTTCTTACTCACAAGAAATGTCCTTTTTTCTTTGGGAGGAAGAAACAAAGGCTTGACTCAAGATGAAGCTTCTCCATTTCCAGTGTTAGGGGGAAATTTCTTTCTTGTCCCCTGCTTTCTAGCAAGAGTTGAGAAGTGGTAATAGCTGGATGTGCTACACAAACACACACATACATACAGTCATTCAACTGTATATTTTAATTACTAGACCCTACTGTAGGATCTTTAGAGAATGCCCCAAATATCTGAGATGATGGAGGGAAGCTTGGGGGGCAGTGTTTATTGTTTTGTTTGCTTTTTATTTTCCCCTTAAGAAATTTTTAAAATTTTTCTATATACAAACAACTTTCAATACAATACTGATGTCTGTCTCATTCAAAGCGAGATTTTGTTCTTCTTTCATGAGACTGACATCAGTGTATCTGGGAAGGATTGGAAATGGCCAAGATGCTTTTCAGAGCATGATTCAGAAGGGTTTAGGTTTATTTAGTAGTGCTGAGTGTAGCCTTTTGGGTCTCTGCACTCAGTCCCAGCTGGGATGTGCAGGTAATGCTACTGTTGTCTCACCTTCCTGGAGCATCTGGCTCCAGCTTGACCTTCCTATAGGGTAGTCTCTAGGATTAGGAAGTTTAGCAGACTCCAGGTGGTGGAAACAAAGGATTTGGATATCTTTGAGGTGCCATACCAGCTGTGGAGTGGCTTTGTGAGAATTATTGTGGGAATTAACCAAGTAAATTTGAGTAGATTTATTGATAGAGTTTTAGTTGTAACTCTCTGCAAGTAGGTGCTATGCTTTGACTAAACAGTGCTAAGGAGTTGCTTTCACCTTTTTTGCTCTAAGTGAGCTCTGCTTTTTGTAGTGTTGAACATACCAACTGACTTTGTTCAAACTTACTGACAATAGTATTGAGGTCTTGTTTTCCTCTAATTTTTTCCACTTTCTCCTTTCTGCACTTCTCCCTTATAAGACAAGAGTCAGTAGAAATGGTCTCCTGGAGGAAGACTATGTTCCAGAAGATATGCTTGCTGTATTTCATCAACCTTGGAGCTTTTATTTTGCTAAAGGACTAAAGTGACAGCCTTTAGAGAATAATTATATGAAACACCATGTGTGAGCAAAGTGTGAAATGTCTTCGGGACCAACCAAAACTATAGATATTTTTATTAAATATTAATGCCATGCATTTACGAAGGGTTTGCCAAGCAGATGTTAAGCTGGTCTTCATGGTAATTTAATTAAGCAAGGAACATTTCCTGCCATTTTTATCAATGTCAGGCTTTACATGACATTTTATACTAAAACCATAAAATGTAGAGAAAGAGAGAGAAAAATAATTAATAATCAGTTTCCATTCATGAATATCTTAATATTTCCCTTCAGAGGATTTACTGTTTCTCCTGAATGTTTTTCTTGGAGGCCAGTAGGAATCTGAGCTAACCTGGGCTGTGTGCAAATTCTTCCACAGGGCCTCCATCTGGAGTCTGGCCCACTCCAGCTAATGCAGTTCTTATTTTTCTATTTGTAAAAAGATGATGATGACACTGAAAGAAAACCTTAAGTTATTCTGAAGATTCTGATATAGAGCTCTGAAAATATCTGTGCAGAGAGTCTTTCTACCTTGCAGCATCACATGATGATCAAATGTCACAACAGGATCTTTCTGTACAGAAAATACAGATTGATTAACCTTACTGACATTATGCCTCTGCAAAGTGTAACATCTTAACAGGTTTTGGCATCATAAAGCATTTGATTATATCCAACATACCAAGCAAAAATAAATAAGAAAAATAATAAAACAAAAAGGCAACTGAACTGTCTGTGGGTCAGGTGCAACATACTGAGCCTATTCATGACATATCAGTGAAGGCCCCCTCCTCACAAGTATGACATTATTTACATGGAAAAAGTGTGGTCATGCTTCTACCTTGTAAATAATGTTGTTTTAAATTTATGAAACTGTTTTTCCCGCCAAGAGGTAAGTGGACTTGTCTTCCATTCTCCAGAGACAACATCTGTCCCCCACTTCATGGGTGGGTGATCACTGTGGTTGACATAAGCAATTCTCCTGCTGAAGAAGGAAGAAACAGATCATAATAAACCAGAGCATGACAATGCTGAGATGAAAAATCATCAGCTTGGTTTGTGGGTTTGACCTGCCTGCCTATAATGGCACAGGCTTCCCATCATCTCTGGGAACTTCTGTAGGCACTGCTGAAATAGGTTATATCTGTGTCAGAGCCCCAGAACTTCACCTGCTCCACTCACTACTCTGCTCCTGCTGTGGAGGAGGCATGGCCCATTCTTTTGGTTCATTGGGTGCATCTGAGAGGGTCCTGCTTGAGGCAAAGAAGGTACATTTACAGTCTGACTACTCTACCAGGATATTGAAGATTTGATCCAGCAAAGGATCATCATGTTCATTTCCTGACTTCCAGTTAAATCCCAACAAGCCCAGCCTGTAGGGTAGAGCAAGGAAAACTTGTTGAGGGAACAGGAGATGGTACAGGAGCAGAAAACTTGCCTGCTTTTGCTGCCTTGTATTTACAAGGAATGGATTATGATAAATTCAAGGGTAAAGCACTAAACAGAGCCCCTTCCTTTGGCTTCTAGAATTGGTGCCACTGATTTGTGTGGATGTGTGCTTGGTTGCTGACCAGGAGGGAAAATGGAGAGGATTTTTCAGACTACTTCTGTGCTGTTATTCTGTACCAACAGTGTGGGAATGCAGTAAAGGTTGACTTTTTTAATGATGTCTCTACCAAACCCAGATGTGTACAAAAGACTGTATGTTATGTATACCACACAGAAATATGAAGTTTCCCATATTTCTGTAGAGTAAACTTAGAATGTCAAAGTCATTTGCTACATGTGCTCAGAGATAATATACTGGTTTCTTCCCAGTTCTCTGTACAGGAGAAAATTTATTTTACATGCTCTGAAAGGTGTTAAATTTTCAATGAATTGTCCTTCTAAATTGGTTTGAGATCAATATATCTAGTTGACAGGCTGAGGATGAAAAAGCTATTTATCAGTGTTGGAAGCAGGCCTGAGACCTGATCAAACCATTGCTTTATATTATTTTGAAAGAAGGAGAAGGCTTAGTACTTACTTTAAGTTGCTTGTTGACCACTCATGTAATTTTTCACCCACTCAGCAGAGTGCTGAGTAGTGCTGAGCTACAAACATGAAAATAATAATTAAATGCTGCCTAATACCTGGTGTTCTGCTATGTAATAATTGACAAAATTATTTCCCAAACTCTGAAGTGGGCTTTAAGTTTCTCCATGGGGCCTGACATATTTCCAGCTTCTTCCACGTTTATTTGATACCATTTAGTCATATTCATTGCAGGAAATGTAGTCCAAGAGGCTGTAACACAGTGGGAATGTTTTGTATTTCATAGGAGCCTGTATGCCATAAAGAAACAGAAAGCCCAGGAAGGGGCAGGCAGAGCTGCTGTGCATTGCAAATATCTAGTGACCTTTTCGAAGGCCAAAGATCCATCTTGTACTTTGAATTTCTGGTTTTTGAAGTAATCAGCAGAAGTTTTCCCAGCAGGCTTTCTGCCCAAGATGCTGGCTTTAAGTCATGTGGCTAATGCTGACTCAGCATCCTTGATTCAGTGCTGCTGCTGTAGCTTAAATGGCTTTAAAACCTCCTGTTGTATTGGCCCAGCCTGGAGCTGGAGCCACAAGAGAGGTTTTAAGTGCCCTCACCCCCACCATGTTATAATGAGGAGAAGGTTCCTCTCCAGAACGCTTCGTAACCCCTGCATGTACTTTGCTTTAAAACACTCCCACTTTCTCAGGTATCCCTTCCCAGCCACTCCCCCCCCCATGCCCATCGGACTGTACATCCCAACCCTGCCTTACTCCTCCCCCTTACCCCTTTCCCATCAGCCCACACCCCTGGATAAACACCCTGCATCCTGGGAGCCATGCAGGTTTTTCTATCTGGATCCCCTGTGAATATGTCTTGCGGACTTTTCTGTGCAAGAGTCCCCTCCCATCTCTTTGTTTGTGGCTGGCGCTGGATTTCAGAGCTTTGCCGAGCGTGAGTGAGCTCCCGTGCTGCTGTCAGCTCGAGTGTGCCTGCCGGCCGCTCCAGGAGCAGCACCAGACTGTCCAGGGACGGACACATCCCGGGACAGGCACAGTCCATGGCCTGCTAAACCACCTCTGTCAGCTCCCAAACTGCCACAGACTGGGTCACCACTATCTCTTGTAAACTCCTCATTTTGCATGCACCTAGAACTGCAGGTTATGCGGCTCTGAAATCTGAGTTCACGCTTTTGTAAGCTTAGTTGTGCCAGTAGCAGAGGTAGAGCTCCACACTTTACACTGCACACTTCTAAATTTTTCTTACCTGAGTGAAAATAGCTTTGAGTATGCAACACTTTCTGGGGTTTGATACAAAGATTGGAGGATCTGGGGTCTTTGGGTGGGAGATAAAAATGTGGCCGAAAGAAGCTCAAACATCAAAGGTTTCTCCACCTTTTCATTTTCTGAACTTGTAACTAACTCCTGGAGGTTTTTCAGGAAATATGAGCCATCTGCATGAGGAGGAGTTCTCACGGTATAAAAAGGAGTTCAGGCCCTGTGTCCAGCCATCAGTGCCCTGTATGACTTCCAAGAAGAATGAGAACTAGTATCAATAATTGTTGGTGTTTTTTTGAAACATATGGTGCATTTCAGTGTTCAGAGTTTATACTCCACATATGATGGGCACACAGCTCCCATTAACTTTAATGAGAATTGCATGCACAAGGGGAGCATACAGGCCACATCTTGAATCCCTGGATTTTTACTACTTTGTGTTACAAGCTGTGATAAATTAATATGTGTCTGTACTGCCTACTTCAGTATGCCAGCTCCAGTGGGTTTTGCCATATTTGAGTATCATCCAAACATCTTTCTTAGGAGGATGTCTTGTGGGTAAGACAGGCCAAGATGCTTGGCCAGAGGCTCATGTCTGACTTAGAAAATGAAATGGGGTGTTGAAAGGTACTTGGAGGACACTGTGCAGCCCAAAACACTGTGTGCACTCTAGACACTGGAGGGGACAGGTCTGTATTTGGTATTTCTTGTTCAGGTTCATGACTCCAGTGCATTGTTTCTGAGCAAAGTGTATTGCAGAGGTATTTCTTTTCAGCTAACTCACCAAGAGTTAGACCCTAAGCAGAGGTCTGATGGGGATTTTGCTCACTGGAACATGTTTACATTATTGGGGATTTGACAGCATGCTTCTTGATGATAGGTAGACTGTAGACACAGTGTCTCAAAAATAAGGATCCTAAACAATAAGCATTTGTGCTAGGGAGATGAAGCTGATGGTGCCTGAACTGGTGGGGTTAAGAGGCCAGACCAGGTGTGGGGAATCCAGAGCCCAGGACTAGCAGTGGAGGATGGTGTCTGATTGCAACAGATAGCTGAGCCAGGTCTGGAGAAACACAGCCAAGCCTTTGCAAACACAAACAAGCTACTTTAGAGTGCAGAATGCATGTAAACCAATAGTAAGTACATATTACATGTCCCATCTTTCATACTAATTTCACAAAGAATGTATTTGTTCCAGGCTCTGGTACAAGCAGTAATGTACCAGCATTCATACCATCTCTGGACAATGACAGCTTGGTCCAAAGCCTAAGGAGGATTTGCATGTTTGCAATCAGCTGCCCACGATGCAACCATGGCAAGGCTTTTATCTGTAAGGGCTGAATTGTCTTTGAATGTTGGAGGGGTGAAATACTAATTTCAGCAGTTTAAGGGCAGGGATTGTCCCACTGTACTCAGCACTGGTGGGGCTGCACCTTGAGTCCCGTGTTTGGTTTTGGGCTTTTCACTTCCAAAAGGACATTGAGGTGGTGGAGCAAGTCCAGAGAAGAACAAAGGACCTGGTGAAGGATCTGCAAAACAAGTCCTAAGAGGAGCAGCTGAGTGAGCTGGGGTTGTTTAGCCTGGAGAAAAGGAGGCCCAGGGGCGACATCACTGCTCTCTACAACTCCTTGAGAGGAGGCTTTAGTGAGGTGGGGATTGATCTCTTCTGCCATGTCTCAAGTGAAAGGATGAGAGCAAATGGCCCTAGGACAAATACCAGAGAAGAGTCAGATTAGATATTAGAAGAGAAATTTCACTACAAGAGTGGTTTGGCATTGGAATAAGTTGCCTGGAGAGGTGGTGGAGTCACTGTCTCTGGAAATGTTCAAGAGGTGTCGGATGTGGCACTTGGGTATAGAGTTTTAGGGGTGATTATGGTGTTGCTGGGTTGATGGCTGAACCTGAAGATCTTGAGGGTCTTATCTAACCTTGATGATTTTGTGATTCTGTGAAAAACAGGAAAATGTAGAGCCATTAATACAATTGATAAAACACATTCAAAAGGGGCATAAAGCAAAGTCTAGAATCTACCCTTTATTTGGTAAGAAAATAAGAGGGCACATCACTCTTTAAATCAGCCATGGAACTAGTTTAGCGCAAGTTGCTTGTCTCTTTTGTTATCTTTTCTACTGATAGACAAGACTGTGTGTACATCTGGACAGAGACAAGCTGTAGGATATATTCCTTTCCAAGCTGCTGGCAAGTTTATTGTAGGTTTATGAATTTGTTCTGCTAAAAGATGACAGTGGTTTTTGTTGATTTTTTTTTTCCTTTGTGAGCAGAAATGTGACTTAAAATCTCCTATGTTGTTCAACTATTGAGGTTTAAACTGGAAAAATAGAAAGAGAGAAGGTTAGTCATATGGATACATGGCTGACTAAGAAGGAGGGGTTTTCCAGCTACAGGCTAAGATTGGGGTCTTCCACAGTGGAAAAACTGAGATTAGGATAACACTGGAGGAATAAAAAAGAATCAGGAAAACTCAAAGAGGAAGATGTGGTAGTCTGGGAAATGACAATTCAACATACTTGCTACAATGGCCATGAATGGTCTTCCTCAATTGTTGAGGAATTTTGCAGCAGTCTGATTTAGGAATGGGTTGTATGTGACCTTTGCACTGATGGGATTGTATCCACTTTATACTTGCAGAGGTCAAGGAACTCTAGGGATGAAAATAATTTGCATATTTACTTTTTTTTGCTAGAATTCATTCTGAAAAAAAAAATAAATTCTTGGCCACTGTAGTAGCAAGGAAAGAAAGAAATGGCATGTTTTCTTATCCTGACATGACTGCATGCTGTAACCTTCATTGTTCAGTTTAAATACTCCAAAATCATCAGAAACTTGACTCTGAATGAACCACTTAACTTTGCTATGATGAGAGAATGTGATTGCCCTTAATGTTAAGGAAAGAGATGTCTGTCTTTAGTGCCAAATGTCCTCATTTGAAGGTTGATCTCTCCTGCTATGTTTGAATTTTCTGAAGGTCTCAATTTCATCCTCTGGATAAGGATCAGACCTTTCAAAACTCGGGTGCCTTAGCCTCTGTTCTGCACCGCCACATTTCTGGCAATGCTCAATAATTGTTCATCCTGAAAGCAGTTACTCTGGGAAAAATGGATCCTGTTAAGACTGAGCAGGGGGAAGAGGATGGTTGAAAGACTGACCTGACTTCTGGCGAGGCTCACCCTTATTACAGTGTCCTAATGCAAAGGGAGGTGTGAGGCTAAGGTCTCCACAGGCAGCACAGCCCTGAGCTGAGTGATTAAGCCCTGGTAAGAGACCAGAGAGCTGACTGGATCAGTCAAAATCAACCAATCAACCAACCAACCAACTAAAAAACCCCCAAAACCAAATCCACCACCTTTGGACCTCAATTGTGTTTCAGTTGGGAGAATAAAATGTGCTTTTCATAGGAAAGTTTTTTTTTGCCTCTTTCTTTTTGCTGTGATGCAATTTTCAAGGGGGACTTTTTTGCATTTTAATGCTGGAAGCTGGATATCACCATGAGATAGTTTGGTTCAAAGATGCTCCCAGATATAATACTGGATTAAAAAAAAAAAAAATTTCTTGGGACTAACTGAAAATGTTAAAACTGCAGCATTTTTTCAATCAAATGTAACTGGTATTACTCAGCCTCGTATAATCTTAAAAATGCAGAGGAACTTTTGAATCCTGGGTTGTGTCTGTCCAGAACACATTTGCTTCCAGTGTTCAGACTTGTCCCTGTGGTGGTATCAGCTGGAAACACAGCTTCTAAAATGGCAGGTGAAGTTGTAATGTAACCATCTCATTTTGGTGATCCAAAGCTTCAGGAAAAATGCCTGTATTGAAAGCTTCCTTCTGATAAGAATACTGTTAACTGGCAACCCTACAAATCCAGATTTTCTTTTTTTTGCAGATCGGTCCTGTCCAGGGAAGTTTTTACCTCATGAAGTATCATGCTTTGCCCAAAATCACCTCAGCATTGCCTCTGTTTGCCTGAAAACCAGTATGTTGTTTGGGAGACTGTCCTTCAAAATCAGAAATGGCAAAATCTTGACAGCTGAGTGACCTTTGTAGTCTATGTGATGCCACATAAATGCAGAGACTTTCAGTCTCTTAAGTACTGTATTTTTTTTGCAGCCACATGTCTGACTAAATCAAATATTATAAAAACAAACTAACCACAGCCTGCTTATTTTCTCGAATAAATGCATCCAGATCAAGGTAACATCAGGACTTTTGTCCTCTGTCAGGAAGGAATGCAGCAGGAGAGATAAGAGTATTCTGGGATGGCATAGCTGCTTTCTTGTCTGTCAAATCAATCTGGCCAACTTTAATAGGTGGTGCTTGCTCCATACAAGGGTAACAATGCTGTGCTGGCACCTAATGTCTTCTAATGAAAGATTCTCTCTT
>VZTN01021083.1:90666-113477 GCA_013400515.1 Erpornis zantholeuca
TGTTTTCTAATTAAAAATTTTCTTTTTTTTTTTTTTTTTTTTTTTTTTTTTTTCTAAGAAAGTAGGTGTCTCATTTGAGTAGTCAAAATATAGTTAAGCCCCAAGATTAATTTTTGTTCCTCATCCCCTGTTGCCCCAAAAGGTGACTTCGAGGCCGATTCTCAAGTTCTGTGAGTGCATCTCTCTCCAGTTACACCACCTTGGCTCTCATGTCCCTGTGCTTTCCAAATACTGTGAAATATGTTCATTTGTTGAAAAAATTTCTTTGTGTTGTGGTTTTGAGTACTCTGTAATAGGCAAAACAACAACTTTCCTTTTTTTTTTCCTAGAATTACTCAACTGCATCCTTTTGACATTATTTATTGAAGGCAGATACATTAACAGTTAATGCTGGATTTAATTCTGCTCCCCTCTCACAGTAAATGTTGATTCCAGCTCTTCTGATTTTTATGAAGACTGGCTTTGCTGGCAGCCTGTGGCTGGCACAACTACAAAGCTGATTTTGGGAACCTTAGGGGTTTATTTAGATTCCTTGAATGTTTTGGCTTGATGGTATCATGGGTATTTTGAAACTTTTGAAGCCTTTTCAATTCCTAACAGCACCAGGCAGGCAGACATAGAAACACACAGGGACTAGGAAGCCAGTGCCATCTTTGCTTTGTTCATCAGGCTTGTAAGTGTCTCTGGGGGGGGAGGAGGGGGGTGCAAGCACAAAAAGGAGTAATAATAGCAATTGGTAGATGAGGACCACGTTCTTCACCTCGCTGGGGGAGGATGGAGTAGCAAGATGATGCTTTGTGTGCCTGCCTTAGTGCAGTTTGCATTGGTGGAAAGAGTAGTGCATCTGTGAAAGCTGGACCCTGTGTATGCTGATTCCTGTGCTTTGCTGATCAGTTCTGAGCATGAAAGCTAGTTCCTAGGGCTCAGCCTGCTTGTCCCCTTCAGGAAGCTTACTGCTTTCCTCTCTCACTGTGCTATGTGCTGTTTGGATTGGTACCCCAAAGAAACAAGCTGCTTTAACATTGATTTCTTTTTTGTTTGGTTGGGGTTTCTCAGGGTGGCAGAAGCGGGGAGGGAAATGTATGTGGATGAACGCTGGGAGCATGTGGAGACAGCAGTCTTGGGCAAAATGCTTTCAGTCTTGGGCAAAATGTTTTCTGTGTTTGGTACTAGAAAATCACATAGAGCTGCTGCTAGAGCTGAGGAGAGGTAGCATCTTTGCATAACATCTTTTTTTACCTTATGTTATAAAAGTGATCATCTGTGGAATGACTGAGCAGAAATAGACCAAATTACTTTTGATCCATTTTAATAATTTGTATGTAGCTCCTAAAATCATCCAGTGATTTCTTGTTATGCAGTGAGTCATATTAAATGCCTAGGACCCAGCTGATGCATGTAATTTCTCTTACAGTACCGTGCTTCTCCATTCTCCCTTCTTCTCTCTGTCCTTCTATGTTTCTGGACTTCATTTTCAGCAAAGCTCTAATGAGGTTGATACTCAAAGAGTTAATTAACTATCTTCCAGCCTTGAGGCCTGCTTGCCTTTCTTGGTGCATCCAAGCATGTAAGAGAAAAAACTGTGTCCAAGAAATGTGGCAGAATATGGCTTTTCCTTCTTTGCCTGGAAGGATGGTGGACAGTGTTTCATGCAGTCATTAGGCTTGCTCCATTCCTTATGGGAGTGTTTTGCAGTGTGCAAGAAGGATGAAACCTCTGCACAACTTAAATTTTAATTAATTGAAATTAAAGAAGTCTAACGATTAGACAAAGGCTACTCCCTTAATCTTTAACTATTCTCCAGAATTCTGGCAGAAGAATAAAACTGATTAACTAATTCTGTTCAAATGACCTTCTCTTCAGCTAAATGCCATAGGAATTTCCCAAATGGGAGCTAACAGACAAAACAAGTAACCCCTGTGCTCTGCAGTGTCTATTTGAATTGGTGAGCAGAAGTGAATACTCCTGTCTTTAAACACATCATTCTTTTCTGATGGGCACTGCAGGCTGCATTTAAGAACCAACTGCCTACGTAATGCCTGGAAAACCTGTGAAATAAGGACTCCTGCTCCGACCTCAAGGTCTCTGCACAGGTGAAGCTCCCCTTGATGTGCTGAAAGGAGCCTTTTCCGTTTTTTTTTTTTTTCTTTTAGGTATTGTGAATGTTGGAAATGCTGCTTTTGAGTGTCTTGGTAGCAGAGCTGAATGGTTGCAGTAAGCTTCCCAACAGAACAAGAAATTGTCAATAAGCAACAACAAATTTTCTCTGAACTGATATATATAATAAAGGCAAAGGACGTGTTTTAAGGCATGCAGAAAGGCTACTAAAATCTGAATTTAGTTTCCCCTGCAAGAGTGATTAGAAATAGAATATGTTACTGTTACAATTCCTACTAGTTAGGCTTGTCTTCTGTAGTTAAACCAAAACTGTATGGGGACATGGCAGGCCTGAGAAGAGAAGCAGTGGTTGTTGCATTGAGAACCAAACTACTCCTCACCTTGGTCCTTCCCCCCAAGCTCCATGTTTCTTCAGATTTTAGCAAGGACCCTGGGTCAATTAGCTCCAGTGACCACTGGATGTAGCTGTCGCTTCACAGAAATATGGCCAAGCAGACACTTTCCTGCCTCTTTCAAGATGACAGAGATTAATTTTTGCATGTCATTTCTGGCACTGCTGGCTCTTTCTCTCCTTCCTTCCTTCTTCCTTTTCCTTTTCCTTATGGATGTTCTCAGCATTCTTATCAGCAATGGAGAGTACCAAGAATACTCTAAGAACACAAAAGTTAACTGCATATACCCGCACTCACCTCCTGAGTAAAAATAGAGATGGTACCAACTCTGCACCCTAAAGTTATAAAAGAACAAGTTTATCAAATGGAGGCAGTGACCAAAAGATCTGGAAATGAAATTATACTTGGCCCTTTTTGCCTGACAAAACTTCCAAGACAGGTTAGTATCACAGCCTTTATTTAGCTGTATATAATCAAAAGCTTGTTCAGTTCTCCAGGGTTGAACATGAGTCCCATATTTCAAAGGTAATATGGAAGAGTAGTTAAGCTACAAAGAGGCTTTTTAGAAGGGTGGGTATTCATAGATGAAGAGGAATGGCCTTAAGCTGAAGGAGGGCAAGTTTAGATTAGATATTAGGTAGAAATTCTTTACTGTGAGTTTGGTGAAGCATTGGCACATATAGGTTGCTCATAGAAGTATTGTGCATGTCCCATTCCTGGAAGTGTTCAAGGAGGGGCTGGCTGGGGCTTGGAGCAAGTGGGTCTATTAAAAGGTATCCCTGCCCATGGCACATGGAGTGAAACTTTAAGGTCTTTAAGGTCCCTTCCACTCCAAATCATTCTATGATATTATGATTTGGTAGGTATTCTTTGGAGAGGCAAGAAATCTAGGAGAACTGTAAACAGACTGAGTCATAAAGGAGAAAACCACTATGACACCAAGGAGACATACTTAAATAGAAGGTGAAAACTAATGACCTATAAAGGGAACAATATGAAATTCCACATCTGTATTTAAAAATACAAAACCTGGGTATTTCTGAGCCATCTGAAGTTACTGTATTATTCCTTTGCCCCTGTTGTTTGCAAAACCACGAGTCAAGTTTCAAAAGTTGTAGGCTGGAAGTGTTCAGACCTCTAAACTTATGTGTACTAGTGGTTTACGATAGTTCAAAGCTTTCCACTTATTTGGTAGGAAGGAAAAATGATTTAAAAAACCCAAAACCCCAAGGCAGAAAAACCAACCACCATCCAGCCCATCTAACTCAAGAAATATGCAGGAACACTGACTCACTGTTACAGTGGCTACGTCTGATATGTTTAGCTTGAATTTGGTCACATCATCTTGGAGCATGTGCTCATTTATGGGTTTGGTCAGAGTTGTTAGAATTTTTGTTTCCACATTGGTAAATGCTGTCAAGTAGGTTTGAACTCTCCAGCTTTTATAATTTGTTCTTATGCCCTTTGTTATAGCTCTGGTTGAATTTGCAGGTAGTGACAAATACTCTTGTCTTCATGAAGGAAATCTTCTGAGGGCAGCATCATTTTTCTTACTGTCTTACTGCAGACATGCTGGGGCCTCAATTCTGAACTTGGACAGCAGTGTCACAGCCCAGCATGGTTCACAACCTGCTTGCCTCCTGCCTGCTGCAGGATCAAGGCTCATCTGGACTTCCAAGTCAGGATATGTCGAATAAATTTCTTGCTCCCATGCTGCTAGATTTTTCTACCTGTTAAGAATTTACAAGGCTGCCCATGAAGACATTGAAGCTTTACTTCTGAATTCTACCTAGCTCACTGGTATTAGTACAGCTAGGTGTATCACTGAACCTTAGAAAATGGGGCTAGAAAGGACAATAAGTTACCTAGCCTGGTCTCCTTCCCCAAGGCAGGATCAATTAGACCTAACCCTCCTTGACAGATATGCAGCAAATCTGTTCTTGAAAACCTCCCATAACAGAAATCTGACACCCTTCCTCAGGCTATATTTGCCAAAGCAAAACTCTTCTTACTGGTAGAAAGGCTTTCCTAAGGACAAGCCTGGATCTCCCTTCCTGTAACTTAACCCACTGATTTTTTGCCTTATCCCCAGAGGAGACAGAAAAGAATTTTCTTCTTTGTAGCAGGCTATGGCATATTGCAGGTCAGCCATTGCCTCTCCCTGTTATCTACTGAGGCCTATGCATTCCAAATTTTTTTAATGTCTCCCCCATCCACCTGGTCTTCTCCACCCTGCCCTAGACCAAGTTTTCTGGATCTCTGATTGCTCTTGGTGCCCTCCTGTGGGTTCTCTCAGGCTGGTATATTGTGGAATAGGTTTTTTTTTTTTGTTTTCTTTTGTGCTGGAACGCCCATAGTTGTCTCTCAGCCAAGGCACATTTGACTTTTAGCAACTAAACTATAATTTGGGTTTAAAAGGCTTTAGGGAGACAATGCATAAATAGTATCTTGGTACCACTGTGCACTCACTGAATGGGGAAAATGCTGGAGAGTTGCCTGGCTGGTTTTAGACAAACAGGATTGCTTGGGTGTTCGCTTCCAGGGTAGACAATGGCAGAAGAGGGGAGCTGTATGAGCAGCGTATTGTGCCGACATGTGAACTTAGGCCCTCTGGTGCTAAACATGCAAGAGGAATCTCTGAAGCAGTGCAGTGTTTGAGCCAGAGCACAAGTATAAAATTCCTGGCATCCTGGCAGCTGAACTCCTCATTCAGATTGCTTGCATTAGCAAGAGCAAACACCAAAAACATCCAAGAAACAAGACTAAAAGAGCTCCAACACAGGGGCTCTCTAAGCTTCCTCTTTCTCATTCAGGTTTATTTTCATGACTGTTAGTGGGACTATGAGAAGGATCTTGCCTTCCCCCCCACTGCTTTCTCTCCCCTTTACCATGGTGCATTTTAAATCAAGCTGTCCTCTGTAGCTCTGCAGAAAATCTGCACATTTCTGGTTTTGCTCTTTCAGAGGATAATTTCTCCTGTTTAATGAGATCTGAAAATGAAGTCAGGCATGAGTTGGAGAAAGGTCACAGCATGTGCTCAAAGGTATATTAACTACTGTTGGAGCTGGCATCCATTGACTTCCATGAGGACAAAATTAAGCAGCAAACAGTAAATACTTCCACTAGCACTTTATTACAAGCAGGACCATTTACAATGAATAAGAATTTGAGAAGCTTCAAGGATGAAATGGGGATGCTCACAAATAAAAAGAAAAATCTTACTACTTAGGCTTAGAATGTGATTCCAGTCAAGGTTAATGGGGAAACAGTTAATGAGGGGTACAGAATCCAAAGGCTGCCTTCATGCCATATTGTGCCTTAGACATGTAATTAATGCTACTGACTATTGCTAAATGGCTGTACCTGAGCACATTTTCTCTAGCAGGAACTTTAAATCCCCCACACTGTATACAGGAGAACTCTCCTGATGCTTTACGACTCCCACTAATGCTGAACAGGCTAAATCAGAACCAATTTCTTCCACTCATTTCCAAGGTGGTGATTTGCATCCGTCACCACCGTGATACATCCATCATTCAGGGCCCAGTGGTGCAATGGCAAGTTTGGCATCAGCTTTACAAGAGGCAGGATCAGTCTTTGAATCCATGTGCAGAGAGAGAAGAATCACATTTTTCCACTTAAGCAGTGTTTTCACAGCACTGTGGGAAAAAGAGAGCTCCCTCTTGGTGAGATTTTTCTTTGCTGTCATCTTCCTCTTGCAATTTTGAAATATTTTTTTGGGGGAAGGTTGCTTTTCTACAAGTTCCAGACAAATACTCGTGCCAGCACAGTGAAAAAAGAAAAGCAAAGGAAGGTAGAGATGACCCACTAGGCATTCTGAGGCCGGGCAAAGCATAAGGATGAAAAACCCACACAGCCAGCTATAGCCAGCTCCCTCCAGTCACATCTGCTCCTGGAAGTGGAACTGTGCTCAGTGCCCGGCACTTAGGCAGCACCGGCTGCCCGAAGCCCACCACATCCCCCTGCAGCCCTCCCTGGCCTGCTGCAGGTCACAGAGCTTTGTGGTTTCCTCTCGGAGGGCAGTGCTGCTGCCCGGTGGCACCGAGTGTCTGCAGAGGGAAAGGAGCAGCAGGGAATCCCAACATGGACTCCAAAGGTCGACAACCAGGCAATGGGACAAGGGGAGACCCAGACTAAGGTCGTGCCTGGGTTTTTATACTGGGGGTGGGGAAGCTCACAAACCGATAGGAACAGGGCTCAGGGGTGGATCTGGCTAGGATTGACAGCATGGTACCCGATGGGAGAGCAGCAGGGGAGGGATTAGGGAACAGGACCCAATGACACACCGAGTGGCAGGGAACTTTCCAGAGGGAAAGGTGTGCTTTGGGGAGAGTGGCAGGGGTTCTCCAACCCAGGGGGCGGGCAGATGGGCGGAGAGGGACAAGGAGTCCCCGCCTGGGAGTTGGGGGAATGGGATCTGCTCCCACGGGGGAAAGGGTCAGAACTCAGGGGAAGGGTAACCATAGCAACTGGGATACGGAGATACAACTTATGAGCTATTGAACAAACTTTGACAGAACAGATTAAACTCAGCAAGGAGGCTGTAAAACACAGAACTTTCTGAGTCTCTCAGTCATCCCCCAGCTTGCCCCAAGCTGGGGTACTGCAACACGGCATGGGAAGAGCAAGATGAGATTATTTTGAAGGAAAGAGAAGGACTGAATAGAGTTTACGCTTACGGTCTGCTTCTGTTGTTTAAAGATATTTTGTTTTCTTTTCCTTGCACAGAGGCTTTAAAGTAGGGCATTTGTAAACACTGTTCTTTCTACCCAGTGCTCATTGTATTGACAGGAATTGCTTCAGCTGAACAGTTTCATCAATGTGCTCAAGCCTGTTTGTGGGTGGCATCCGGAGGGCAGATTCCACTCTCATCTAAGACATAGGCCTATTCCATTTCTGTCTTTAAAGCATCTCCCAGGTGTATTTAGGCATTTCTTTTCTTCCCAATCCCATCTTCCTCCACCTTTGCTCTTCTCTTGTTCTGAATAAAATGGTTTGAAAAACCCAGGCCAAATCCTCAATTTCTTTTGGGTGAGGACTAACAGATTTACAGGATTAACCTCCAGGTTCCACCTGTCCTCAGAGGAGGAAGAGTTCCTCCAGGCCCAAATAACCACATAGCACTGAGGGCTGCAGAATTGCACCTATTTATCTTTGTGTAAAAGAGCATTTCATCAGCCCTTAATTGGACCCAAGACAGAATTGGGTCAAATTGGGTTGTGCTGCTGAGTCTAAGCAGCCTTACCAAGTAGCAGTAAATGTCTCATAAACAGGTTACCATTTATATCCTTTTTGAATTCCTTGTGATTTGGGATTTATGGTCTTCTTAGAAATCTTGGGCTCTGAGTTAGAGGAACAAAGAAGATGCAAGACTGATGCATGATTCCAGCATGTGTACCTTCTCCTGCTTTTAAGTGGAATTTTTTTAACTTATGATTGTTGTGGTGGGCTGACATTGACTGGGTATGTACCAAGCTCATTAAGCAGGGTGGTGAGGGAGAATGTAAGGCGGAAAGAAATTCTTGTGAATCAAAATAAAGTCAGTTTAGAAAAAAAAAAAAAGCAGAGGCCATGTGTGGAAGCAAAGGAAAACAGAAGATTTATTCTCTACTTTCCATCAGCTGGTGATGTCCATCCACTTCCCAGGAAGGAATGGTTTCTCAGAAAGGCAAATGTCCTAGTAATGAATGCCCCCTCCCCTTCTTTTTCAGAGTGTCATGTCAGCTGCCCAAGCCGTGTCCCCTCTCAAGATTGGAGGCACAGCCTTGATGCTGTGGAGAGCACTGCATCAGTAGCCAAAACTCTGATGTGTTATCAACACCTTTCTAGCTACCACTGTGAAACCTCACACTTTGAGGGCTGCTGTGGGAAAAATTAATTCCATCTCACTGGACCCAACACCAATCGTCTACTTCAGTGAGTGCTGATCTGTGTCCCTACAGAACTATACCAAGCCAGTACCTTTCTATGTGCCATCCTGGTAAGTCTGACCCCAGACAAGCTCCCCTCTGGATTCTTCTGCTTATGGGCTCTTCAGCACAATTTCTGCTCTCTGCAAAGCAGCAACACAATGGGAATCTGCAGCAAACACTGTAGATTTGTCCTCCAGGTGTGAGGGGTAAAACCAACTTTCTGGCCTGTTCTTGACCAGCTCTCCAACAGTTTTGAAGATTGGAGTTCATTTTACACGTTCCACCTGTTGCCTTCAGAAGAGGCTCTTAGAGTGACCAAATGAATCCAAATTATACTGACACTGAACTTTTTCTCTTTCTGTTTTCTCATTTCTAAATGCTGAACTTTGAAAATCTTAGATTAAGTTTGTATTACCTCAGCTGCATCATTGTTTTCTGGGAGCATTCTTGCATTTTGCAGGAAACTGAGTGGCTTTTTGATTTGGAGAAATGGGAGAGAATTAGAAGTTCATTTAAGTCCTTTTGTAATGTGGTTTATTTTTGTTTGTTTCTTTGAGGTTTTTGTGAATATATGCTTTACTCATCTACTAGTTGTATGATACTGGTGGGAGACAAGGCAGATAAGATGATGATGATGAATAAATTTAGATATGTTGGAAACATCACATGTAATGAAATTTGATTATTTTGTCCTCTTGCTCAGCTTTTGACCCTGGAAATTTTTAAATGGAACAGAACTGAGTATTGCCTGTTTTAGCCTAACCTTAGTAGCCTTCTGTAGTGCTTTACTTGACAGATTTTAAAGCTTATCTGTTTTCAGTAGTATTTAGAAGCTGTTTCAACTGTATGAACTAAAGTCCTCAGAGGATTTAATCAGTCAATGGAGCATAAGATTTGACCCCCTCTATTCTAAATGCTGATAATAGCAATCCTATTCTGGCTAAACTTGCATGAGGTTAAGGTTAATGCAAAACTACATTAATAAATGAAAAGCAACACCACCCCCACCCGCTCTGTCCTGTCCCCCAACTTGTTTGGCAAGTGCAGGAGAGTGCCTGGTTTGTGAGCAGGAATGCTTAGGAACATGTTTGTAGGCTAATGTGAAAACCTTTTTAATCCTGGTGATTTCAACTTGCTTAAATTCCTTTGAAGGTCCCCCTCCTTGCCGGGGATTGAGGTTCTATTGCCACGATGCATTTTTATACTGCATTCCGCAGGAGTTAGCACTTGCCATGGAGACCTGCACTTTGTCTTTTAAGCAGATAAAAAGAGAGGTCAGTCAGATGTAATTCCCCAACTCCTCATATAAACAATTTAACCGCTGCAGCAACATACTTGTTTGGAATTACTCCCTCAGATTCAATTCCCTTTTCCTGCTCCACTTGTAAAAATGGTTAGTGTCCTCTATAAAGTGCTGCTCAGCCAGGTCCAAGGCTTGCTGTGGAGTTGTAGAATAAATGTTAATCTAATACAGGTTACTGGGTCAAATGCAATCACAGGCTTGTGGGAAAAGCTTAATACTGTTCTGCTTCTTCTAACACAGTAAACCTGGATATTATATGATAGGTTAAATACCATTGAACCATGGCAAGAATTTTCTTGAAAGTAGGATTTAGTACAAAGGAAACTACACTGGAAGAATGACCTAGGATTGACTTTGCCCTATGAGAGCATTCTAAGAAGCTGAGGTATGCTGTGAAAATTATCTCCCTGAAAACATTAGGTACAAAAGATCCTAGGTCAGATACAGCAAGGATGATTCAGCTAATAAAAGGCTGCATGGGTTTTTACACTGCTGCTTTCTGTCCATAGGAGAGAGCATTTTGCTTTTTTTGCCCCGTGCAGTGATTGTGAAGCCAGCATGATGTGACTAGCTTCAACATCTGATATCTGAGACTGTGTAAATACACACTTAAAAATATTTAATTTTAACACTCACATGTGAATGCTGACAGTTGCTTATTTCCCACAGGCTGGCTTGTGTTATCCCTTGCTGTCATGTACCTCTGTCCTGCAGTGATGTAGCTTGGCACAATATTTCACCTTCTTTAGTGTGGATTTTGTTTGTACTCAGTATTGCTGAGGTCAGAGACTCACTGAAGTCATTAAGGGAAGGCTTGAGGACCCAATCCTGCACAGAGATTTGGCTCAGTGTGTAGTAATTTGCATCAGCCAGGGCCAGTCTCTTTCCACAGTATATGCTGTTTTCCCCTCCTTGTTTATATAGTTATTTATAGTCCTGGTATTTGACTACAGAATGAGGGAGAATGGGCATAAAGATGAGGGGCGTTGTGAACTTCATTTTGTATTTGTTTTATGCTTACTGCTTTAACCAACCAAAGTGGTGAGAGAACTCTGGATGATACACAGGGAGAGAGGACACTCCAGAGTGCTGGGGGTGAGAGGCCAGTTGAGTTCAGACATTCCTTCTATCAGCCTGTGCTGGAAACAGGGATGAGGTATTTACACTGGAGTGAAAGGTGCCATACAAATGTACAACTTTGCTAGTCAGTAAAAAAAACAACCAAACCCCATTGCATCATAGCACTGAAGTGTCAAAATGCTGCCCCAGTAATGATAGAGCAGTGTCAAACCTCATTTTACATGTGGGTTGTTAAAGGCAGGGTCAAAACAGCCTGTGGCTGAGGCAGAAACATAGCCAAGTTTTCTGAGATTGGTTGGCTGGTTTTGTTTGCTTTTAGTTTTAGTTTTCTTGCAAAGTTTTATACTGAAGACAAACTTTCTGCACAAGATTTTGTATTGAGTGCTGTGTACAGCAAGCACTGCATACCTTAGCATGTCTCAAACATTGTTTTTCACATTTTAATTTAGAAATGCCACTTAGGTCTCTTCAGGCTTTGCACACAAGGTGCATTCAAGGTGTGAAAGAGTCTCTAAAAACTAGTGGGTTGGGGAGTCAAAAGCTCACTTCTGCTTTGGAAAAAAATACAGGTCAACTGTAGTCATGCACAGGAAGTTCCTCATTGGGTATGCTGGCCCTGTTTGGTGGTCAGTTGGATGTTTCCAGCCATTGCCTCATCCCCCTGATTTTCCAAAACTGTTACAGCTTGGACTGCTGAAATGCCATGACTGCATGGCAGTCAACTTTTACTGCCATCATCTGAGCAAGAGCTGAATGTGTTAGAGACTGACAGGACTGAGCTTGCAGAGAACAGGAAAAGAGGCATTGCTCACGTGGCTGTTCTGTGGGGAAAGGTCTTGAGGAGCTTGAGATTCTCGAGACCTTGGGAGCATTTCAAGCAGACAGTTTGCTCTTTCATCAAGTGGTGCCAGACCTTTTACACAAATGTGCCTTTATTTTTTTTTTTAACACTTGAGTAGAACAAGTGCAGACTGTATCTTATATGGGGAAGCATAGCAGTCTGCTGAAACTCGTGCTGAACAAGAGAAAATGTTTTGTCTGTGCTATTTTCTTTGTATTAGCCATGAGACCCTATTAACCTCTGGTTCCTGAGCTCTCTCCTTCATTTAATCTTCCACATCACCTTTTGCCAACATTTTGTTACATCAATCTGCTTCTGAATAGCCAAGCCCTCTGCTTTCTCTCTTCTCCTCCAGGGTTAGTTGTGGGGTAAGAAAAAACCCTTTTTTTTCTTTTCCTCCCTGTTCCATTCTCACTGAAGTGTATACTTTCCCCTCATGCATATTCTTCATCCGACCATGTTTCTTTCTTCTGCCTGATCCTTATGTTCCTTACACAAGTTTCAACACCTTTCTCATTTCTCTGAGTCTCACTCATCCTCACAAATCTGATGCATCTACCAGATGTCCCTCCTCTGGGCTCCCAAGGGCTACCCAGGGCACACCTGTCTCCATGCAGCTGGAAAGCTGCGAGGAGGAGGATGTCTGAAGTCACTAATCAGTCACTCCTTCCTCCCTACTTTCCTCTTCGGGGCCAGCTTTATAAGTTGATTTTATTCATTGGCCAATCAATAAGCTGATTTAGAGGGTTCAGAGAGGAAGTCCTGATCCTGCGGAAGGCTACTCTACTACTGAATTTCACATCTACTTTCTCGCTTCTTTGGACTGTGGGGTACTGCTGTGCACTTTCAAATAAATGTGTTTATGGCTTGTTTGTCTTAGGAAGAAAAGAGGTAGGAATGTCTCAAGAGTTACCAGATACTCTGTAAGGCTTTTGTGTTGTGCTTTTTAAAAGTCCTATTTGCTTCCCCAACCCTTCTTGCCCCAAACTGCTCAGTAACCCAGACCCTGGTACACATTATTGCAGTTTAAACTGGAAATGCTGGCTGGTGTGTAAGCTAAAAGTAAGCATCTTGTTGATAATCTACCTCCCCCAAAAACAAAACAAAACAAAACAAAACAAAAAAAATGTAAGGCAGTTTTCATCCATCATTTCTAGCTGGTGGATCAGTTCTGTCCAGTAGGATTTTTTCATGTTTTACCACAGGACATGCTCGTGGCACAGCAAGAGCTTTGTGTCTTGGTAAAGGCTCAGTGTCTCACCAGTAGCAAAGTGTGTACAAGGGCTGTGTCCTTTGCTGAGTCCCCCCACTGATGCATGAAGGGCAGAAAGAAGGCTTGCAGGGTGTTTCTTTTCCCTTTAAGGAATAATTAAAAAAAACCTGTGACATTTCAGAAGGCATTTGCTAAGCTCTGCATGTTCTGTGTACTTTAGTGTGTGAACAAATTAGATTATGAAAGGTAATGTATTAGTGATTTGACAGTAATGTGGAATTTTGGAAGCATTAATCGCTAATGCATTTTTCATCTCAGTTGAAATGCAAGGAAGGCAATTGAAAAATTCCTTGAGAATGCAGTGAAACCTTCAGATTACTTCAATTTACTGCAAAGTACTGCAAGTCAGTAGGAAATGTTCACAGCTGCTGTGTTCATAGTTACAGTAAAGATGTGTGATGAAATGATAAATTCATTCATATATGATTCTGTCAAATGTAAGACTCGTTCTTCATCTTCATGTTACATATTAAAAAAAACCCCAAACCCAACTTCAGGTTACAACATAGTATTTTCATTTATTATTTGTGTTAGCAAAATGTTTAGATACCCTGACTGAGATCAAGGCTTTTATATTTTCATGCAAGCACTAATTTGCTGAATACCAGGGTGGCAGCTTTTTTCTTCAAAGTTTAACTCTCAGTGCTGTAACAATCTGCCTGCATTGGCAGCTTGTGCAAATCTTCATGTCTTTTCTTCCTTGAGGGATTCAATGAGCCATGAGAGTTGACATTGCTGAGATTTAAATGGACATAGGTTTCAGAGCTATTGCATCACCAAAATGAATTGATACCTTTCTGCAGCTCCCAGTGGACTACACCTCTTTCCTGGTGGTCCATCCTTGCTGTCCATCCTAGCTGCAAAGTCAGTCATGGTTGTTCTTAAACTGCAATTTATTTTTGCAATTCAGGGAACAAAGCCCTTTATTTTATTTTAAGTTAAGCTAAGAATTTTTAGGTCTCATTTCTTAGCTACTGTGCAGAAAGATACCTCCTTACTAACCCTAACCATAACCCTTAATACCCTAACCCTTACTGAGTCATCACCAGGCTGACAGGTGGTGTTCACCTTTCTTTCAGCTGATGAAACCCACTGTGCATGGATTAAATATCTCCTAAAGCCACTTCTGTTGGTTACCGACTCCACTGTCAGGTAGGAATTGATGCTTCCACAGTTGGGTTTTTTTCAAGTAATCTTCTTTCTGCTGAGTAATCCTGTTGACCCTGAGGACACTTTATTCCTCCCTCTTCTGCCTAATGTCTAATATATGAAGCGAAGTTTATTTGGGAGAGTAAAGGTGAAAGGATTGGGCTCTTTTCCAATAGCAGCAGTATTGGTTGTGAAGTATTAAGATGATACCTGATTCCTCTTTCATCAGAAACCATGGAATGCTGCTGTTTAATGCATATTAAGTAGTGGAGAATCATAAAAAAGAAATTTCTCAATTGAACTTGCTTTATTTCGTGTAAGGAGAAGCAAGGTTAGTCCTCATAAAGCCAGAATTCTCTCCAAATCAAGAAAATATTGCCCATCATGTGAAAACTACAATGCTTGCCATGTGTCACTTCTTCCTTTTTGACACCTCTATTCATGGCCTCTATTTCCCAAGTCAATTACCAAAGCCCAAAAAATTAATGGACAACTTCTGTTTATAAATAAATTTCTGCAGAAGCAGTATGGACTCTAATTCACAACAATGCTACAAAATTGGTAAGTTCTTTGTGTAAGTCCTTTAAAAGGCCTCACTTGGCTCTTTACATCTGCCCAAAAGAGATTTTCAAGCCTATCCATGAAATTGTGATTGTCCCAGTGACTTCCATAAATGTCTCTCTGTATCACCTGTCCTTTTGACTAGTGCTGCCGAGTCTTCAGGAAGTGTCAGAATCTCTCATTCCCCTTTTTAAACTGCATGGTGCTTAAAAGAAAAAGGATGCCTGCGTTTGAGCTAAAGGACAGATTGAGTCTGCATGGGTACAAAGAGAGAGAGCAGAGATTTGTCTTTCAAAGTAATGTTTTCAACTCCTTTCATATGATTCATTCATTATTATACTTGATCGGTTTTTTGGAGCCCAAGGAAGTACCTGGTACTTTCTGGAGTGTGTAGAAGGCATCTTCCTTGTCTTGAAGATTAATTTCCCACTGGGTGTATCCACACTGGGCAATGGGAAGCAGCTCAGACTCCTGAGCTAGCAGACCCCTCCAAGGCAAAAGCAGTGTTGCTGTGAAGGACTGTGGTGGTTGTTTTGCTGAGTCACATGGCCAAGTCCTGGCCAGGTGCCACACAAGTGTGGCCCTGCTGCTTCTGAGCCACGAGTGAGGAGCTCCAGTAACTACATGGGGTCGATGCCATCATTCACTTGGCAGCCATGTGGGCAGCTTGCCCTGTTGTTTTTTCCTAGGTGCAGACATCCTGACATCAGTGATGCTTTTGCCCAGATACAAAGATTTCTTGGAACAGAAGAGGCAGCCCCCTTCCTGCAATGGAAGCAAACCCCTCACTTTTTCCTACTGCTGTTGGGACTTGTTTATTTTTGTCTTCATTTAAGCATTACTGTTTGTAGGAGGAAAAGTATACTTCTATTTTCATTTCTAGGAAAATGCTTTAAAAGTATCTGAAGTATATATAAATGTGAAGTATTTTTCATATTAGTAATCAGTGTTTAACAGAGAGCAGTAAGAGATTACTTTTTGTGAGATGTGATTTTGAAATGAAAATATAGAATGTATTTTAGTTTTTGTGGCTTTTGTGAAGAATAATAGCTGTGGAGAGACAGGCAGCATAAAGTTGCATCCTAAAAAAAAGAAAACAAACACCAATTCTAAATCCCCAACCTAACTGGAATAACAGCATCCTGTCTTTTCCCACATACATATTGAGTTTACCTGTTAACTCCTGTGCTCTTTTCCTGCTGCACTGAATCCAGAATCAGATTGAAGGCTTCTCTCCTGATACCCATATCCCATGGAGTTTAAATGTCTCAGAGATCGCTATAACATGACCCTACATGTCAGATATGTATAATGATAGAGCAAAATTCCTCAAACAGTATTATACAGCTTGTGAATATGATCAGAAACATTTGCTGACATTGAAAATAGGATCAGGGTTATTTGTCAAAGGGAGTTTATGCAGTTTACCTACATAAAATTAAAAGAACAATAAGGTTTTCAAACAGCTTTAATGTAAAAAAAAAATTGAAAAAAATGTGAAGGCAATATAATGTTTAATGAAAAGTTGGCATTGTAAACAAGTAACAAGCAGTATTAGAAATTAAAACTGAAGTAAACCTTAGTTCTGCTGCAGAAAAAAAATTATGTTGAAAACCTGGAAATGAGTTTGCCAAAAGCATGTGTATAAATAGAAAATGCATGTGACAATTTTCTTTGTTATGCAGCCTAATGAGGGTAAAGAAAGGGTGAGTAATGATAACAAAACCATCATGTAGCATTACTCAAATCCTATAGTGTTATTTGATTTAATGATGGAAGGTGTTAGAAAGATGAAAGCATTTTCACCAGTATCTTACCAGCTTTTCTGCACCAGAAAATGTGGCATGGATGTGGGATTCAGCCTTTCCCATAGAGGGTTTGGCTTTTGTCTGGAAGTGTCAGGTCAGGACATGAAAGACTATCTGATAAGATTTTTGTAGCTGTGCAAAGATCTTCAGAGCAAATGAAATTATATCTCACTTAAATATGGACAGGTTTTGGCTAAGCTCTTAAGTACAACTTGAGATTCAATTCAACTCAAAGTAAAGACCTCAATTTCCTAACCTCTCATTTCCCCCTTTTATTAAAGGGGATGCTCCATACCCTGCACCCAGCTCTCCTTGCTGCTAAACTTTGAGCAGCCTGCAAAAGCTTTCCTGAAAAAAGGGCAGACCAAGACATTACCTAAAAATGTTTCTTCTTTTCATGAGAAGCCTCCAAAGTGTGGTTCTACCAAAAGGATTTTTGTGTGTAACCCAATGCATCTCCCTCCTATATGCATCTGTAAATGGTGAAGAGATATTGGCAGCCCCCTCTGAGAGAAACCCAATACTCCAGCAGTCCCCAAGTGCATGGGTACAAGCAGCAAAATCTAGGTTTTTATTCTTCAATGTTTTGCTATTCTTCATTTCTTTGTACTTTGTTGAAAAGACTGTTGATACTTTGTGCCCAAATCACTTCTTGCTATATGTGAAGTGCACTCAGAACTGTAGATGATCAGCTGGAGTGAGCCTGCACGTGCCTCCAGCTTAATCAGCTTTGTGCTGAATTGCAACGAAGAATTCTGCATGGTGTTTTCAGGATGCCACCTCATGTGGACAGTTCAAGGAGCACGAACAGTAATGTGCCAAAGAGTGAAGCACAAGGTTAAATTACATTTACAGTTAGAGAGGAATGTTTTTAGTCAAACCTGTAAAGTTTGGTGGGAGGGTAGAGACAGTGTGTGATGTGCTGTGACACTGTCCGGAGTCTTTTTGGTTCTACCTTTTTTTTTCACCACATGCCCTTTCTTCAAGGAATGTAAATGTTTTTATTTATTCCTCAGAAAAGTAATTCAGCAGCTTGTTCATTGGTTTATAATGTGTCAGGCAGAATGCAAAGTCTAAACTACACCAGGGGAGAATTTAGGAATTTACACACACCTACTCACAAGAAAACTTCTCAGATTTTTTGGTTTTGTTTTCCAAAACAAAAGTTATTGATTTACGAGAAAACAGCATGGCAAGGTCCACTAACTGGGTGTGTAAATAGACAAATTTAGGCTAAAGAAGAGATGCACATTTAGTAATAAAGATAAGTCATCAGGGGAAGTATTTCCCTAGAGATGTGATAGACTGAATATTTAAATAAAACTTTTTGAGTTGTAGAAATCCCTGGGGTGAATTCTTCGCTCTAGATTAGAGAGAAGGTCAGATGATTATCTAGGAGATAAATGGTCCTGCCTGGCTTGAAAATTCATGTATTTACTAAATGTAAACAAAATACAAACAGATTTACATCCTCATTTACTCTAGAACTTGAGGGGAGAAAAAGCAAGCCAGAACCACGACACATACATTCTCTCTTGGCATAGGAAAGAGCAGCATTGTCCTTGCCTCTCAGACAGCCCAGGATTTTGTGGGTATGTGCAAAGACCTGGCTGAAGGAGGAGCCTTTATTAGAGGTCTGATTAATAAAAAAGACTATTGCTGAGTGGGAATTTTTAGGGAATCTGTTTTAGAGATGGAATGATCTGTTACTTTAACTGTGGCTTATTGGCAATGCAGATAATTAAACATTTTTTAAAATGTTAAAAGTATGTATGTTATACAGATATGTCTCTTTCTGTCTGTGTGTGTGTCTCTCTCTTAAAAACAATTCTGTGGTAATTTTTGCTACTTCAAACTGTAGGTTGTTTTATAGGTGGTCCTTAAATGAGATTGGTTACGGGATATGTAATGAAATTCTGAGATGCACCTGAATTTACTAGCCACATTTAGAAATGTGGGCACCACCTTTAAGCAAAATCATAGCAAATGCTTTTATGTCATCCTTATGGGGATAACATCCCAGGAATCCAGTCTGTGGTCTGTTTGATGTAGGGAGAGTACAGGGTCTGCTGATGGTGCTGAAAACCCATAAATAGCATTGGGATCTGAAACATATTTCCAGGCAAAACTTGTTCTGCCTTCCAGTAAGCAGTAATTTTCAATGCCAGACTTGTGTTAGACCACTGTGTATGAGATTCAGGTGTAGACAAATTCAGTGTTAAATGGTCATCTCGTTGTGGCTTGGTGTGAAGAGCAGTGCATCAGCTCATCCAAATAAGGTACCTTAGAGAGTGAAAAAGCACTGTGAGAGAAGCTTTCAAGGCAAGCTCTTTAACTCTCAAGCACTTAATTTTATGGAAGTGTTGCGTAGCTGCAAACCATTCAGTTTTTGATTTGATTTTATTCAGATTTTGATTCAAAGTGGATGCGGATTTTGGTTGCCTAATTTGCTGCAATAGGATATCCATGTTCTATTCAGTCTTACCTTCTCAGTGAGTGCTGCTGCATTTAAAATAATGTATGAGGACAGAAATGAACTCATTCCTAAATGACAATATAATATGATAAGGTGATAATTTTTAAAAATAATAAATTCTCTTTTTCCTCAGAATGGAAAGGAATGGAGAAGATGTTTGCCTTCTTTCTTCATGTCTCCTGAAAATACCATTAAGTTATGACAGGATATATTATGGCTTGCTGTTTAATTTGGAGAAATAATTTTTTTAATATGCATTAATTACCTTTCTTGCCTAAGAACTGGTACTTGAGGGCCTGATCCATCATCCATTGTTGTAAATGAAAAGCCTTCTCCAACTGTAAATATTGGATTGCTGCTTGCCTGGTTTTGACAAGATTTTTTTGTCAATAGAGTAAATTCAGAGGTTGTTTCGCAGTCATGCTCACCATAATAAATTTCTCTTTTTTTGCTCTAAATGTCAGTTTTGAGTATCTCCCTTCTAAAAGGAAGTTTGAGATTTTAATTTATTCACAGAACAAATGTTCTTCTTTTAGATCTTCACTTTTCATAAGTCTATAACACAAATATTAAAAAAAAAACACCTGAAGCATCCATTCATATACCTAGAAACAGTTTATGGGGACACTGAAAGACACTGATGTTATCTTTTTAATATTGTAAGGAATAATCCTATTAGAAGAAACAAGGAAAACTGTTATGCCTGCAAGGCAGAATTATCCAAAGTTGATTGGAGAAGCTCAGGTTACTCTACAAAGCCCAGGCTGTGTGTTGGCCTATCTTTCCATCAGGGCTTGGTGAATGAACAATCATTTGTGGATTCTGCTCATCTCTCTTTGTGAACTTTGTTCAGTGGAATTAGATACAACTTTGACAAATTAGAAGTGCCCCTTAGCCCCACTGTCCCCGACACAGCACAGTCTGCCAATTGTACCTGGTTTTCTGAAGTTAGGCTGCATCAGAGCTGTCAATGGCAGGCCTTCCACAAAGCTACACTTTTTAATAAGGGAATCTGTCAGCACTGGCTTCACCAGTCTTGCAACCTTCTCTTAATCCACAGTGCAAAGTGCCTTCTCTTTGCCTTCCCTCTGTTGTGGCTTGAACTCTGAAATAAATATCCCCTTTGTTTACAATATGCCTGCAACAAAATTAACCTTTGGGATTAATTGCAACACAGAGTGGGCTGTGTTTCATCTTTCCTTATAGTACAAGTTTGGGATTAAGTAAAACTCAGCCACCTGCCTAATCAATGTCTGTTACTTTTGTTGGTGAATCCCTGGTTTTGCTCATATTTTCTTAAAAGATGGTACTGGTTACTAAGCTCTTTATATTTTCAGAAAAGCTGATGGAAATTTCAAGTAGTGGCCTTCAGGACCAATATATCTGCAGGTGAGTTGGTGAGGAGAGAGAGTGGGGCTAAGCAATATGCTCCAGTTCTGCATAAAATCTGTTAGCAACTGGTTTGTGGTTCAGCACAGGAAACCAGCACTGCTGGACTGGGTGCTACCTCTGATTTATACTACTCAGTTATATCAAGAGAATTGGTCTGGCAAAGGGTTTTCTACTCTGTACCTCACCTTATTTATTCTCTTTCTTGTAAAGAGTATTTGTTAAATCTGTCATATTGATAGGACTTGAAATTAGCAGCAATTTCAAAGGGTTGAAAATCACAAGTTCTTTACTCTGATGTGTCATTTCTTGTGTGCCTATCCTGCCCATGCTGATGCAGAGGAGGTTGTGGTTTTAAAGGGGTCGAGAAGTTGCTTTATGGTCCTTGTCTGAACCTCTTTGCTGAGATGGGTTTTTCCTGCATGTGAAATTTCAGTATCTTTTTACTGGGTCTGTAGAGACTGGCCTGAGACAGGTCCTTCATTTCTGTATGGGCAACCAACCCCCCAGCTTTATCAGCAAAACAAAGTTTTATGCTCTGCCTTTGACTCATCATATTTCCACAAACCGTCGTGGTCGACTGTGATGTCCCTTGGTCACTCACTGGAGGTCAAAAGATGAACTTGTTGCTTTCTTCAGAAAACATCTTCACTGAGAATAAAACTGCTCCATAGAGCAACTGTCATTTGGCTTTGAAGGGAGATCAAGGTTATCTGCATTCTGTGCATGTGCCTCCCCCCTATTTCATATAACAGTTTAGTGTTGTCCATTCTTAATCCTGTGTGAAAGAAGAGTTTTAAATTCAAAGGTAACTAAGTTTCCCCAGTGTTGGGGAAAATAAGAAACTCGATAGGGAAGACTCACTCTAATAGAACATTTATTGGATGCATGGTTTCAGTGGCATGGTTTCAGTGTATGTTCACAAGTTATTTAACACCAGAGAATCCACATAGGAAGGAATCTCATAATACTCTGCTGCCAGAAAACCTTCAGACTTGTGCTGTCTTAGACATAGAAGTCAATCAACCACAAGAACCAAATAAAAAAGAAACCAGACTTCATTAGTTTCAATCCCCATGGCACTATTTCTTTCATTTATGGTTGTTCTGGAAGCAGAGATGTCTTTCCAGTGATGCATGTGCTCCACGCCTTCATCACCTCAGGGTTAGCACTGAGTGCTTGGGGCTGCTCTTGCAAAGGACTTCAGTGAGTACAGCCTGCAGCAACCTTTCTCTTGAAGGTCACCTACTATTAGCCCATAAATCTTGAGCTTTGTGCTCTGTTCTGACTACCTGTTTATTTCAGAATATAATTCAAGATGTTGGTTATGATCTTATTAAGCCCTTAAAGGCTTGGGACAAGGTTAGCTAAGAAAATTGCTTCTCCCTCCCACCTGCACTTCATGCCCTATCATGGGAGTTATGATCTGTTGGCTTCCTGTGATTATTCTCCCTGCAGTCAACAACATGGCTCTGACAGGGAAGCAGAGTGTGTGCCTCTGAAACATACCTCCAGCAGCCTGAAAAATCCAGGTTTACTGAGTGCAATATAAGGCAAACAACTTCCATTAACATTTGGAAATTTCCTTGGATTTTTTTCTGCAGAAGGATCCAGGGGCTCTGTTCTCTGGTGATGTACTTCATCATCTCTGGTATTTGCTGGTTCTGCCACATTGCTGCTGAGTGCCCCACGGTTTTGGTGTATGATTTTTCAAAAACATAATTTATAAAAGCTCCAGTGTTAATACTTGTGGTTTTGCAATGAAACATGGCAGATGAGATCATGCTCTATGACTGCTCATGCTGCAGCTAGGGAAACCTGGAGCAGTGAAGCCTGAGAACTGAGATCCAGAGACAGCTGGAGTGATATGGGAAAGGTCAATGGAAAGTGCCGGGGGATTGATGAGCTCCTTGGTGAGGTGCTAGAGGCCGAGAAGGGCATGATAAGAAATTAAAGCAATGAGACAGTGAGAGGAGGTAAGAAGTGGGTGCAGAGCCTCCCTCTGTTGTTCCCTTGAGGACCTTGTTAAGAGAAATTTCACTGCAAGTCTTAAAAGGGGGGAAATACCTTTTTGTTTTTGATGGTGCAAACGTTTCCTCCAATGTTAAACCTTCAAGGTCCTTTATGTCAGCTCTTGTACACTTCAAAAAAAGTGCGTAAAGTACTGATACAAAGTGAACAAAAAGATACAATATTTGCTAGATTTTGCATTTTTGGGGTTTTATATATCTTTACTTCCTCACTCCTGATCTTCCTGCATCGGTAGTTGCCTTCTGTGGCTGTTAAGTTTCACTGTTAAGCTCTTTGTACCACACTTGTTCAATTTGCTTGTTTTGGACTGCTATTAGAAAGGAAATGAATAACAATATTTTAAATTTTACAAAAGAAAACGTTACATCCATCCCACTCCCCTTGTGTGCAATCTGGTCTTAAAGATCTTGCAGAAATTTATGTTACAGACTTTACATCATTGTGTGGTCTTCACCTG
>VZTN01021083.1:113788-128520 GCA_013400515.1 Erpornis zantholeuca
TTAACTGTTTTAATTCAAGTCAGTTTTCCATGGCAGCAAGCTGCCTTTGATACAGGCTCTGCTCCTGCAGCCTTTTCCTTCCTTCAGAGCAACATCAAGAGCATTCTCTTATTACACTTACAGGGAAGAATTCATTGTTCCCTTATTCCATCAAATTTTATAAAAGAAATAGTGGTGATAATTCTAGCTCATCAATAGCAGTACGTTTACTCATTATCTATGCCAGACTGAAGACATGTACTTAAACTATACAAAGACCTTGAAGTGATGTCAGTATTTTAATACAGAGAAGTAGAAATATTCATGGAAGGTCAAATCATGATTTGTAATTTTACTGAGGTCACTGCAGAGCTTGGAACCATGTGTGATATTACCTTCACTTAAGGTTATAATAATGAGCCACACTTAAGTTCAGCTAAAACCGAGTGGGATGCTGGCAATCAAACCTGCAAGCCCTAGCAAAGAGGCTATTAAGAACTAAAATTGAATCAGTGCTTAAGCAAAAACTGCAGAGGTACTCCCGCTTCTCTAAATACTCTGCTGATGGAGCTTTGATCCACTATTGATGTTCATCAGAACAGTTTCAGATAGCCATTAGCATTGAAGCCGCATCAAATTAGAAGTTGTGTGTGATATTTTAGTTAGACTGGTGTGAAACTTGACTATGTTAAGCAAAGATTTGCTTGGAGAGATGGGCTTTGTTCTGTTGAGAAATGTGAAGCAGAAACTCAAAGGCTGCAGAGTCCTTGTGGATGAAGGAAGGCGTTCACACTGAGTTCGAATCAAGTTTCACGTGACTGCCGTGTTGAATCCGGACTTGCCCCTGCCATAGGCTTTTTGGCTCCAGGGTTTTTCAAATCAGGAATGTCAATGTCCCTTAATAAGTAACAGGCCACTTAGCCCAGTGAGCTGAAACTTTGTCTGGGAGAAGACTTGGATAACCCTACCAAGCTAAATTGTTCCTGCACTAGGTTAATGCACTGCGTGAGGTGATTTTGGGGGCTTATGACGAAATTTGGCAACGAATGGGCTTTGTGCTTAATAATAAGTCTGCATCAGCTATGTGATGTATTTGAAAAGGCCAGATCCAGCTGTGTTCCCCATTGAAATAAGTGAAAATAATGGCAGTGACAATATTAAAAAAAAATCCCAAACCTTCCCAGAAAAAAGGTTGAGATTGGGTTTTGTTATGTATGTCATTGTATTGGCCTAAGTTTATTTCCAGGTTATGTGCAGCAATAAGGATCTTTTTATACTGTAGATGTACTCTGTGGGGATTAAGCCTTCTCGACTTACATGATATGAGTGGAAGGTAATGTTAAGTGCCTTTCATGATGAGACCCTCAGATCATACTGACTAGGAGCTCCAGAGGAAATTTGGCTCAGGTGCTGTCCCTGCAAGTGACTCTACGCAGTATTTTCCTGGCAGTGATAACAGTTTGGACTATATTTAAACCAAATACTGTTGGTTTAATTTGCATGGTTATTTTTAACCTGCTGAATTCTCTGGCCAGCTCTGTAACAACCATGTGGAAACAAGTTATCTCGGACAAGTGCTGCTGCAAAAATCACTGAATGTCAGGGCACTGCTTCAACCATCAAAAGAAATGCAATGTGCAATGTGCACCTAACCAAACAGAATGGCTGTGTGTTTAGAGATACAGCTCCTTCAGTTTCCCAAACCTTCTGACTTGTCCCTGCTCTCTGCTGTCCCTGTCCACTAACTGAAACCTTGTGTTGAATTGTCTCAGGAAACTGATACAGACTTTAAAAATATAATTTTGTAAACTGGAGAATTTCTCGTGAGTCTAAAGCATAAGGGAGTGTAGGTGTATACCTGCCATAGCTTGGAGGTGAGGAGGCTCTAGTTGTTGTGCTCTGTAAAGTGCTTCATGTGTCCTTGGGGTATGATTCTCAATCTACAGTTGCTTTTTCTTTAATTTCCTTCCATCTTGTGTTTTTGCAATTCAGACAAACTATTGAAAATGAGTCTTCTCTCCCTAAAATATGAAGTAGTTCCCAGCAATAAGCAACACCCAAGGATTGTGTAAAATGCTTTGGATCTGTGGAAGGAAAGAAGAAAAGCATTCCCTTGCAGAAGCAATGTCCATCTCACACAGTCAGGTGTCTGTGCTGCAAAATCTTGTGTGCTAAATCTTTTTCTTACTCAAATGGTTTACTCTGGAGGAAAAAATGCCTCTCTGAGCCAAAGACCAGGCAGTGTGGGATGGGGCAAGAGCAGCAGCGATGAGTGCTGCTTCACTGAAAGGACGATGATTAGGGTTGTGTTTATGGGAAAAGTTGGGGAAATTGTCAGACCTGATCTCTCTGCCTTTGAACTTTTGATTATTCTTCAGTGAGTAAAAGAAATGTCATAAGGGTCTATAGGTTTCATTGGGGTTTTTTTTTTGTAGCTGCCATTTATGAAATACTAAATATGCTAAGCTGGTCATTCTGAGAGTTGTGGCAGTATACTGCCCAAGGATGGGGTCTCTCTGCTGTTTTACAGTCTGTGCTTTCTAGGTCTCTGATTTCCCAGATTAGGAATACTGCAAATTAAATGTGATGCCTATTCAATGTCATCTGGTACAGTTTTCTTGCTCTTTCTGTGCCACCGAGCTTCTACCCCATCCATAAGTGCAGGTTAAGAAACTGGGAGAATTGTGGTACTTGGCAGAGATACTGATACAGAACAGTGCATTTCTTTATTCACAATTCCTTACCAATGACTGATTGATTTTGAATAGCTTTGCATGTTGAATTTGAAAAAAAAGGTTCACCATATGGGCAATATGAGTTTAACTGCTGTGTTGCAGAAAACTCTGGTGAACATATAGGGGAAAATAGAAGCATTTGGTCTTTGAAGATTCTTTTTGCAGGGGGACGGACAAATTTAATCTGAATCTATTGTAATTAATATTTTCCTTGTTCACCCTCTGTAGTTCTGCAACCCCAGAACAAATATGTGATATTGAATTTCTGGCCAGGCACCACTGCTCAGATGTGATCCGAGATGGCATATCTGCAGATACCTGTACTTCTGACTTCCCTACAGCTGCTCATCAGGTCAGGATACACCATATGCCATGGCAGAATTGTCTCGTCTCTTTGCTGGAGATGCTAAGTCAATCACATAGTTTTTGCTACGACTTTTGACTGATGACAGAGCTGTCTTGGAGAGAATGTACCATTCCTGGTCCTGAGTTGACATATTTAGAGTATGTTCCAATATCTCTATGTATCACCACGCTGTGCCATAACACCCACAAACCCTACTCTCCCCCCACCCTTAAAATAATAGATTTGCAACATCTGGCTCTGCAGTTGCCACTTTAAGTTATTTCCCCAGATGCAAAAAGTGGCAGCAGTCCAAGAAAGATCCAGTTCACTTTAACACGCTCATTAAATTCTTCTGTACTCTACTTTTCAATAATCACAGTGCATCTTTCAGCTGTTTGTGAGTTTTAACTTCAAAACACTCCTGTGAAGTACAAGCTCTGTGTGCTAAATGAAGAATCAAGGCATGGGCCAGAATAACATGAAACCTGCTGGTAGACACAAACATGTTTGAACTCTCTTTGTTTGTGGTGCTGGTTAGCTGGCGGGTGTCTGAGGCCTGCTGTACAGCCAAGCTTGAAGAACACAGAGATTATAATATCATGACTCAAGTCCCAGTGCCCAGGCAGGGCTCCTCCGCCAGACCATACTGCTTGAAAAACTTACGGCAAACCTACTTCCCTTAAAATTTCATTAAGAAGCCGTTCTTCTCCACCAGTAATTAATTTAGCTGCAATTTCTACAGCTTCCATTGCAGTTGTGTTTGTGTTCTCAAACCCCTGTGGAACATGGCTCAGAATTTCCCACCTTCCCAGTGCTCCCTGATGGAGCTTTCTGTCTGCAGATGGGCTACAAGGGGTCATGGGTGTGGTAACTCATCCTTCTGAATTGCCTCGGTGACAGCAAGAACTACTGATGACAGCCCGATTTAAAGTTGCCTGTAATATAGTGAGCATAACCATAAGGAGAGGAGAATTAGCCAATTACTGCTGCTTAGGGATCGCTCTGTGAGGTTACTCCAAATGAATTGTCTGGGAGCTGCATTAGCTTCAGATGCCACCAAGGGACAAGTGGTTAATTGTCATGTGTTTTTGTGTTATGTCACTCCCTAACAATAAGGTTGTTCTTGGGAGCAGGGCACGATACATGTCAGGAGAAGGTGTCCATTATAAACAGAGTTTGGAATAAACTCAAGCTCTGGTAGTTTATTATTAGAGCCTAGAGAGATAACAGGAGAAATGCCAGTGTATTTAACAGATGCTTCTCAGTCACCACTGTGGAAAGTGTTATGAAAACTTTTAAAGAAGGGAGGGTGTCCTCTCTCTACACCCCCCACGTTTAAAGGCTCAGTGTGTGTGTACATAAATCCAAAACATATAAATGTCCCAGTTGACATGCTGTGTTGTGACAAGTCATCTCAGATTGTGTCAATCATATTGCCTTATGCTATATTAAGTGACATACTATAATGTGATTGATACAACATGAAATGACACATCATTGTACAAAATATCATCTGGAAAATTTAGGAAACTACCGAGGAGCAGAAGCTGACTGTGGCCTTTCAAGTTTTGAGGCAGGAAAACTAAAGAAGTATAAGGAACTCCTTGGAATCAGACCTGCTGGTGCCATTGAGAATAAGGTCAAGTGTGCTCTACTACCTGAATCTTTTCATGGGTAATTAGTGGGTCAGTTTTAAAAAAGCTCTTGTTCCTTGGGGACTGACACATATCTGTGGGTCTGAATTGAATTTCTCTGAACCACTTGGCACATCATTAGTCGTTAGTGTATCTGCACTATACAAACAGGGCTGCAAGCTAAATGCAACCAGTTTCGGCTCAGGACAAAAAAAAAAAAAAGCCCTTTCAAAACAAAACCAAACCAGACTGCTCTCTCTTTCTCCATCTGGATTCTGCTTTCCTGCCGTGCCTACTCTTTTTTCTTTTTCTATTTTATTTATATAGTGACTTCAATCTCAAATACTGTGATGTCTCTAGACCCCATCACAAAATCCACTGGGGTCTGGAGTGTCCTACTGTAGCACCCCCGAAATGCAGTGGTATCAGTGGGGTCACCAGTAAGTGCTGTGGAGCAGCTCCTCCTTGGCAGCAATGGCTCAGGGCTTCCTAATCTTTGGGCTTGGCTTGAAGCTGTGGGTGACTGTATTTTGAGAGCATCCTGCCCCAAAAACTGCATGGCATGGCCTCTTGCCACCTGTAGACACCTGAGCAAGCCAAGCTTGGCAGTGTGTTGATAGTATTGTGTTATACTCACTGCTGGAGCAAGTAAAAATTTCCTGGAAAGAAGAATTTCTCTGAAATGAGAGCTTTAAAATGAACAGGAACTCTTGAATTAGGTTTGCTTCAGTAGACTCTTGCTTAATGGGATTTAGAGGTTGCTTTCCTATTCTTGCTGGGAAAAATGGGCCAGGGACAGAAAATTAAACCTCATTTGGTGCTGCCAGCAGATAATAAAATGTAGAATAAAGCCAAACATTTTGAACATGGAAAAAACCAATAACCAGCTACATATCTTTTTATTGTACTAGAAAATGGTATAAAATGGACAATAGTCAGTTTTTCAGTAGCTTTTTTATTTGAACAGCCTCTCATCCCTTTCCTTCTGGTGGTGGAGACTAAAGCTTTTCTGTGATGGGGAGATAATAGTGATAATTTGTTCTTTCCAGAGACAGAAGGTTGTGTTGGAGATATTTTTGCTGCTTTCTGAGCTGTATTCCCCTCTGCTTTGAGAATAGGACAAGAAAAAAAACACACAAAGAAAGACAATGAATCCAGGGGAGCTATTTCTCTGTTTAATGCTGACTTTTACCTACAACTTCATGCTACATGGGGACACAGAGACTGTGGTCTTATTTCAGTCCAATTTTGATCTGCTTTGGGCTGTTTAACATTGCCTTTTCTAAAATGTGATTCACAGCAGCCTTAAGAAGTCCAGTCAAGCTGTTAGTAAGCAAAAGAGAAAAGCAATATAAATTAAAATTTAGAAAAATTAAAAAAGAGAAAACAAACAAAAAAGCATAATGCAAAAAACAGGAGGGAAGAGGGAACCATAAGGAAGGGCACTGCAGAAGATGCCTTCACGTGCCATTACAGATGTCCAGGGTTTAGCCAGTGTTGGGGAAAGTGCTGAAACACACAAAGCCCAGCAGTGTCAGAGTTCTCAGTGTAGCTACTTGAAGAAATTGCAAAAGTATTAATATTTGTTCTGCTTGTGGTTTGTATTAACTGACAGAAGTAACTTGACAGATTGTAATGTGTCTTGTAAATTCCAGTAAAGTAGCTTGCGTCTGTCTGGCCCAGGACAGGTTTGATTTGTGATCATGCCATTTAGGCGAGAAATGAGATGTATAGAGGTCAGAGAAGCAAGGTATTTAAGTTCAGCATTGCTTTAAATGGTCATCTCTAAATCTCCTGATATGTCTCTAGCTAGCACTGAACACAGAGTAAATTGGGACCTCCCATAAGCTTGTTGCAAGGATAGTCTTTGGATATAGGTGTTTGGACAATGTTAAATTTTAGTTAAATCTGTTGAAATGCTTGCAGGCTTCTGAGGCAAGTTTATCTCATCAAGTCAGTCCAACACCAGGTACCTTGTAGCTGGATTCTCCTAAAAATATTTTCAAGTCCAAATAGTTTCACAGTCTTCGATTGGAACATCATTGCTAATTCAATACTCAATATAATCAGTCCCCTGTTAAAAGAAAAAAAAAAAATCAGTCATCTGGAGGAGTGGGAAATATACTGTGTAAGCAGTCCTGTGGATGGAATTGTTACCAGCCATTACACAAAATGGAACCTGGGAAGACTGTGTGGATAATTTGTGAACTCAGATACTTAAATATACAGACAGTTTAGTAAAATTAATCCAATTGCACCAGAGATACTAAAACCAAAGAAAATCCTAAAGTAGGCTACTTTTTTCCTTAACCCACACTTGAAGAGGAAGGGGATGGGGGAGGGAATAAAGAGGTGCCACATCTGTTTGAATTTGGAAGTAAGTGCAATCTTTCTTATTTTATCCAAATCTTTTGTGAATTAGCAGTTCCTGTTCTGTAAATGGTAATGCCCTCATAGTCAAAGCACAACATGGTGTTTGCACTGATGTGTTGTGTGGTAATGCTGAATGTAGAAAGTCATTAGTCATTCATAATAAAAGGCAAAAGAGTGAGAGAGGATACAGGGCACCTTACAGAATTTGAACTGCAGAGTGCTACAGCCAATTTCTCAGCAGTTCTAAACTGGCAAACCCCAATAAGCTGTAAATTGTGCATTTTAGAAATATGGCCTTTGTTTCTTTTTGTTTTGTTCGTGCAAAATGTCTAGTGCTTTGTGGTAGCTAGTCCTATTTGCTTGGTAATTGGATGCCCGTGTGAACTAATTTAATAAATGGATATTGTCTTTTGTGATTTTTTTTTCTTCTCTGCATGTCAGTGCTCTTTTTCTGAATGGAGTTCAATTATTATTATAGCATATATTACTTTGGATCATTTTACTGCTCAATCAATACACATATCTGTACAATAAATATTGACGTTGCTTTAATGTTCTACAATGTTTGGTATGTCAAGATTACTTCAGTCAGAAGCCACCCATTACTGCTTGTTTCTAACATTTCCTGTCCACTCAATGTGAAAAAATTTGCTGCTCAACTTCTCTTTTGCCCTTGGTAAGAGGGACTAATATGCCTCAACATGTTCCACAAATGAGGTAAAGAAAATTCCTATAAATCTGTGTTGCCCTGTCCCCAGAGAGGCTTCGCAGCTGGTCAGGACAGAGAAGACTTCCCTGATTAGACTGCAAGCAGCTCCCCTCCCCTAACCCCAGTCACACACACACGCTTCCTGGCGAAGGCAAGTACCCGGATGCCCCCGAAAAATGCCCACCAAAAGTGGGCGCACGAAGCCAAGTTGGGGGAGGAGTTTGGGGGCACATAAAAAGCAGCTGGCCACTACACAGGGAGCTATTTTCTTCTTTTTGCTTTGGGCCGCTTGGAGAGTGTGATATATATATAAGTGATTCGTGTCAAATGGGATAAGAGAATAAAAGAAATTATGTTGGTTGCAAAAATTTCTGCAGTATTGTGTAAGACTTGAGGAGCCAAGTAAGGCATGGCAAGAGAGGCCCTAGTTGGAAGTTTTAGTTGACGTAGTAGAATTTAGAGACTTTGTGGTTAGAGATGTTGGTGAAAATAGAAGCTTAACATATGGAATAAGGAAACTAGAATATTAGAAAATGCTTGCTTAAGGTGCGTACATGCAGAAAAGAGAGGAACCAGTGAAGACAAGGAGGGATCAGTCAGCAAAGACCTCCAGACAGAGACCCAAGGCCTGATGTGTCAGCAAGGACCACCAGACAGAGACCCAAGGCTTGATATGTCAGCAAAGACCACCTGATGAAGACCCAAAAAAGATCTGGCATGTCAGCGAGAATGGAACCTGCACAGGCGCAATGGAACATGTCAAGTCAGCCAAAATAAGATCCATAAAAACCTAGCTGGAATTGCATTTGGTGTGCGTGTTGGTTGGAGCGGGGACTCCCCATGCACCCGGCTTGGCCTGATCACCCAATGCTGTTTGCTTGCTTGTGTTTTATCACGAACACATAATAAAACTTTGATTGAAAGCTATTTAGGCTGACTTAGCCTGAAATCATTTATAACAAAGGTAACCCCAGTGCCTTCAGATTGATGCACTAGACCGGATGAATCAGACTCTAGTCCTCTAACTCTTCTATGTGTCCTTTTCCATCTTCTTTATTTGTCCTTCGAACCATTTTTTATCTCATCTGCTAGAATTGGTAGGTAGTTGGGATCATTTCTTGAAGTGTAGTTCTACAGAGCACGGCACATCAGGGCTCAGATTTCACTTTTAACTCACCTAACAATGCTCATACATGGGCTGCTGTGCAACAGTGAGAAGCCTGTGTTAGAAGATGCAGCACACACACAGACACATGGTGTTCTGGTTTGAAAAGGACAAACCAGTGGGAGACACCAAGTCAGAATAACAATTTATTAAGAAAATTAGAATAAAAGCAGGGAAAGGAAAAGAAAACAAGAAAATAAACACACTGGTTTAAACTGGCAGAGCCAGATACAACCTGACACCCTGTTAGTCAGGATAGCAGTAGCAGTCCAAAGGGATGGTGGCTGCAGTCCTCTGAAATGATGGATGCAGTTCAGCTGAGGCAGTGATCCAGTAGAAGGGTCCGGTCTTCCTCGGAAGGTATGTAGCTCCTATCCGCTGGGAATCCAGTGGACAAGAAAGCTAAAGCTGTAGTCCCAGAGCCTCAGTTATATCCAAGATGGGATGCTTGGCTCCTCCCCCTGGAGGGAGTATCTCACAATGAGATGGTGAGTCATGAGATAAAGCCTAATGGGCCATTAACAGGAGATAGTCTCTGAGCCAGTTATCTCTGAGTCATGTGCCCGGCACTGATGGGTCATTAACAAAAGATAACACAGAGGGAGGAGGCAGGGAATGCTCTCCCACCTGGTTTTAACAGAAACCTGAAGATGGTCATAGAATACACCCCCCTGGATATAATGTACATTATAACCCAGGACACATGGGTGAAGGGAAGTGAGAACAGAAAGACTTTATTATTTCTCTCCTGTTCAAGAGTAAAGGAACTAGGGGAGAGATGTACCATAAGCCTGTGTTAAATGTTATGTTACCAGTAGCATAAACTATCAGTGGTGAGAAAAATACAGCATCTTTTTTAGTAATCAGAGACAGATTTCCCTGTTATTCTCATGCAAGTGTACGGACTTCAGTGGGCACTGGCAATGGTATCTGGCTTGGAATGTTCAGTGAGATACATATGGCTAATCATTGAAGTCTGAAAACACTGGATCATGATTCTGTCTGTTGTGAAAGGCATAGCGAGAGTTACTTGAAAACTGCATTCAAATTGTAAAAAATTGCCATTTTTGGTGTTTCCCATCTGGGACAATATTGTCTTATTTACCACCAAATAATCATAATATCTGTCTGGCATATGTACCATGTTAACACAAACACATACATGTATCTGCATTCTGTAGGTATCTACATTCCACCTTTTCTATTGTACAGTATGGCAACAGGTCAGTAACAGCTATGAAAAATCATAATCGATTTACACACAAATGCATGTGTATTTATGTCCATGAAAGGAATATGTCCTTCAGATTGCCATTCTACATTCCTGGCTCCCTCTGCAGCCTGGGCATTGAAGGAATCATGATGATGTAAGGGAGGTATCTACAGTAAGGAATTAAACGTAACCCACAGTCTCCAAGTTGAAACTGAACTTGAAAAACAAGTGCATTTAAAATAGCTAGAACATCACCGGTACCTTGGGAATGCTGTTCCTAGGTGGCTGCTGGAGGAAATGCTGTATTAACGCACTGGCACGCAAAGCCAAAGGGACATGTCTTGCTTAGTGGAGGATTTTGGGGCTAGCAATCCGACTGGCAGAGTTTCTCAAGTCTTTCTCATCTTTTGGCAACACATAAGGTTCAATATCCTGGACACCTGTTGTTCCACCATCACTGATAGTTGCTGTGTTTTTGTTGCTCCTAGCTTTGAATTGTCACAGTTTTGTGTAGGCTCATTTAGGTGAAGCTAAAGTCTCTGAGTGAACAGTACTTTATACAATTATAATTTTCCATATACTTCCCATGTGAAAAAGACTAGTGAACTAGTAATTGTTACTATCGATGAAAATGATTGCTAATAAGTTTTATAGGGGTGAAAAAAAGAGAAGTTAAGTAATATCTATATCATAAAGGACTTGGCACTGGAGACAAGAAACCAAATGCTATGCCACTTTTTGAGAGCTGAAAGCTCTGATTTCATTGTGTCACTTATTCATTATCATTTATGATAATTCTAATCGAAACATTGCACTGGGGAGGGAAGCTACCCAAACCAGTTCTAGTGAGATCTGATGAGTTGAAATGAGTGTGTTTTTGCATACCTATGTCCATTATAAAACCCACACTCTGTTCTTTCTTAAGGCTTGGAAGAAAGACCACAAGGTTTCTGGAGATTCCTGAGTTAACCAGGAAATATCTTTTAAAGCACCTTGTTGATCTCATCTCTTGATCTGACATTCAGCTCACAGCATCTGTCTCTGGCCTCTAAGCACTCTTGTGCTTATTTAACTTTGTAAGACATTTTGACTGCCCCCAGCTTTTGTGATCTCTAGTTCAAAGGGTTCAGGACATTATTACAGCGTTTATTGCTGGGACATCATTACCTCTTGCCCAAGTGACAAGCTGATAGGGACAGTATCAAAGACAATGTCAGGAAGCACGTTTATTCATCATGCCACAGAGATGCCCCAGGTTGGTTTTTTTTCTCCTTTTAATTTTATGTCATTCCACTCCAAGGATGATCAGATTATTCTCTGCTCCTGGAGTGCATTTTGAACTCAGTCCTCTTGAGCTGCAGCATTACCTGTTTTCTTTTTTTGCAGGCAATGCTGACCAATACTTCCTTTTAACCAAACTTTGCTAACATTGATGCTCAGAATCTGGGAAGATATTTATGTTTTCCTAAGGCAAATGAAATTCCATGGACTGTTTCTTCCTTCATAAAGCAAAGGCTGTCTGAGTTAATATCTTTTCTGAGCACCAGAAAAAGTGCTGACCCAGCTGGGGGCACTGGGATTCAGAGCTGGGTCCTCAAGAGCAGATGGTTTAACAGGCTAGTCCATTAATCAACTCTGCTTCCCCAAGCACTATGTTGTACTTTTTTTTTTTCCTTCTTTTTTAGCAATCAGGTGCTGGGTAAGAGAAATGTAACTTCTTTTCTTTTTTCAAGAGATAGCATCTGATGTGTGCGTGCCATTAAATTTTATATTAAATTATATTTGTTATTTACAATTATTGAGCTAAAATGCAACAGATATTTATAAGCAGATAAACTAAATTCTTCAGTAAATACACTGAATGAATCCCATACATTTTCAAGTGCTTTGAATGCTTCTCAATGTAAAAAGAGAATTTGTTTCAGGTAGACAGAATAATCCAGTCCTGGGATTTACTGGTTAGAGGTAAGAAAAGAGTCAGCTAACAAAATCTTTAACACAAGTCAGACAGGTAGAAGAGTCCCAAGGCCTCTTAATACACATAACCTAAAATGAATTACTTTCATTTCTGGTTAAGCCCCTGAATACTTGTATAAATGCTTGAAAAGAAATGAAAAAATATTGAGGGAACAGAATATTTCTATTTCTCCCCATGAAAGATCTTCAGTGGAAGGGGAATGCATTCCTGCCAGGTGGCCTGTAGAAGTAAGCTTGTGTGTGATAATACCTTTACATTCACAGCCAGTAGCTTGCAGACCCAAGGGATGAAATGATATTTTAATCTCTGTTCAGGGGTTCTCTGTAACCCCTCTGCATACTAACTCTGTGTTTGAGTGCTTAGAAGTGTGCTGTTGGGCAAAGTTGGGAAGTGCTGTGGAAACTTGTGTGAGGAGTCCCATGTGAAACAGTGTTAAATGGTACTTCAAAAAAATTACTGTTATAATTTTATTATTATAGTTTTTCAACATAAGGGTTTAGAGTTGGTGTAAGGCAGTGACTCAACTTTATTTTGGAGGCAGCAACTCCATCAGCTCCTCAGCATGCAGTCTGTCCAGCCTGCTCATTTCTTTCAGCAGGAATACCTTTCTAAGAATGAGAAGTCTCAAGGATGTCCACATATTTGCTCTCTCTGTACAGACAGTGTCATGTGGAATGGGAAGTAAAGGGATTCCAGCTGGTATTATCTGCTATTATCTTTACCTGCTCAAAAGGAGCTACTCAAGATTACCCAGTAAGCATCAGTTAGCATATCATTGATAATGCAGACTGAATTGGTCTTGGTGATTGTACAACCCTGCCACATTTATACATTTAATCCAGTCCCATGAAGATTTTTGTAGAGACATGAGTATCACTGCTCATTTACTCCATCAAGATGCAAATCTCCCATATGTCAGATGATGCAATAAACGTGGTTGGCATTTCTCCACTTTGCAAGGAGCAAGAGGAGGGCAAGAGGAAGAGCTGTGCAAAAGTGCAGGCATATTTATCTCCTGGTGTTAGGAATAAAACTGCGCTGCAATTGAGGTAGAGAAATAGATTTTTCCTAAAGTCTGACCACCCCAGGAGTCTTTTCAGTCTTTGTTGAATATTTGGGGATCCTCAGCTCCTAACTCAGGTACCTGCAGTTGAACTGTACCAAGTTGCCCAAGCCTTAGTGCATCAGTAGCTGGCTGCTCTTTTATAGCTACCCTTAGACTGAGGAGAGCTGTCATCTGAATGAATAACTGGAGTTCATTTCTCAGAGTAACTCTGTGCCACTGGACAAAGTTTCTTTCCAATATTTTCAGTCTCCTAGATTAAGGATGTTGAAGGCCTCATGCACTGCTGTTCATGACAGACTGACTACTTGGGTCGCTTTTATATTCAAAATAGATGAAAAGTATCTCAACAGTTGTCTGCAGTTTCCTCATCACTGCAAGGCTGAGATAAGGTACTATGGCTTCAGGCAATAGATTATGTCAGGCCATATCACGAGCCAAACTCACCCTGAAGGACAGGAAGTGAACACTTGATGGACTTCAGTGAAGATATAGTCCCTGTATCAAATGCTGGTTTGACCCAGAATATATTTGGGATTTTTAATCTCTCCTATTTCATTTTGTTCCATTTTTCTTTCCAGTCTTTCTCCAAGGTTTTGCAGAGCAGAGATGAACTGTAGAAAGCTTCTAAACTCAGCAAAGAAAGAGATTAAGCAGATGGGAATTTTTGAAAGATGGTGTGGTTAGGGAGAGGGTAGGAGGCAGTGTCTGGGATCAGAATGCTACTTGATGCATGAGCACTTTGCTGCTGTTGGAGTTTTAGCCTGTCACTCATTGTTGAAGTGTTCAGTGACCCACTGTTTTGTCTGAGAATAAAATTAAGACAATATATGAGGGACTTAGGGTGGAGATGAATGCCTTAGCATGTGAAGTGCAAGAGCTACACTAGGTAGTTTTAGACTTGGAAGTTCAGCTTGCAAAAGGAACACAAACCTCCTGAGAAGTAATATATGGAATAAATTGTGACTCTTCTGAATGGATGCTCTACAGAATGAGTGGATTTTTGTGTCCCTGTGGGATATTTCCTTTGTTGCTATGAAAATGAGTCTAAGCCTACATAAAATAAACTTCTCAACTGACCTGCTGAACACTAAGTGTAGCTGGCATGTATAAGCTGTTCCTTGGAGGCTGCTTAGTAAGGGTTCTTGTGTAAGTACCAAAAATGTAATGCAGCTGACAGGAGGTGAGAATCTTAACCTGTACATCAGGGGAAAATAAAAATATTCATGAAAACTATTTGCATAAAACATTTCTTTCAAAACATTGTTTAGTCTTGAGGGCTAAAGGAGGCTTCTCCATTGACTCAGATGGCAACAGTCTCTCTCAGTCTTGAGAGAGCTTGAAGCCTTTGCCAAGAATGTCCTGAAATTCCCACTGCATTATGGTGTAGGATTTGCAGCACTGTGATGCCATGGTGGAGACTGCTTCCTCTCACTGGTCCCTGGGAGACAAGATTGTGAAGAAACTAGGCAGAAATCTCAACTTGGGTCAAATGACCTGTGTAATTTTAATATTTACAATAGTTTGTAGAAAACTA
>VZTN01021084.1:10248-40056 GCA_013400515.1 Erpornis zantholeuca
GGTGCTTTGTTTTTAACTCTCCTTTATCTTGGGTTCACTTCTTTTATAACTACTCCTTTCTTTTAACAAGGGGGGGGGCGGGGGGAGCTGTGTGGAATCTCCCATGAAAGTTTTCCCTTTACGGAAGGCGGGACTGAACAATACCCGATGCATTGTTCAAATGTAAAACCTCCAGCGCTTGCTTTCCTTTTTTTTTTTTTTTTTTTTTTTTCGGTTGGGTTTTATTGCCGCCGCTGCCGCTGTTGTGATCGCGCTTTCCCCCTTGTGTTTACAGCGCCTGTGAGGGAGAGACGCTCTGAGGAAGGACCGGGATCCCTGGGCTGCATCAGCAGGGAGAGCAGGAGCCCGGCTCAGCAGAGCTGGGAGGATTTCACCTTGTTGCTGTTTGTTTCGGGAGATTTTCGCTCCCCCCGCCCCGGACACTGTCCAGCTGAGGATTTGCTTCCTTTTCGCGTCCACAACCGGCCAGAGAAAAGGCGCTTTCCCTGTTAGAGGTGATTTTTGTCGTGGTCTGCCTGGAAGGAAAGGATCGGCACCAGCCTTCGAGGAGGGAGACAGGATCAATTGAGGTTTTCCCTACCTCCGGCTGAACGTGAGAGTTCAAGTGACACCGGCACTGGCCTGTGGCTGACTGCACAGCAAGCTGGAATCACAGCCAGAGCTGCTCGATTTACCTGCTCGAGGACCCTTCAAACCCTTCTATTGACGGTAGAGATTTGTATCCCAAGGAAAATCGGATTAATATAAACTATGCAGAGCTTTGCGGGGATATCTGGAGACTACTCTGTCTGCATGGCTAATCTTGAAATTGTCTGAAATAAATCCTTAGCGCAAGGAATAACGAGATACTTTCAATTACTTTTTTTTTTCCTTGTTGCTTTCCCCCCCCCCCCGTACGAGAATTTAACACTTCCATCGCAGGGTCTTTACAGGAGAACGGGACACATGCTGGAGAACTCACCACGCTTCATAAAAATGACGGGGGTAACAGTTTCCATCACCGTTGCGGTATGAAAGGTTCTCTTTGGATTGTCTGCTGGTGGCTAAGATGGATCAGTTTCTCCCTGTTCCTGTTTGCGATGTGCTGGAGGATCCGGATTTACTGAAATACTGACGCCCATGAACTTACTCCCTCTCTGCTGAAGGCATCGGATGTGACAGTGCAGAGAAACATGTGTTTCACATTTCTGACTGGTTGTTTTGGTGCAATCAATACCTCCACAAGAAACATTGACTTAGGTGGCGACTGTCATAGCGGGAGGCACACGGAGTGCTGCTCTCGGCTTGCAGGCGGAGTGAGCACAAATCAAAGAGCCCGCCGATCTTGGGAAGTGGGGGCTTCGCTTCCCCCCAAAGCGCGGGGCACAGGCTCCCGACCCTCCACAGAGAGCCCGGCCCGGGGGTGCGGAATGAGCCATGACCAAAGCGCTGTCAGGAGTGGCAGCCAGTCGGATCGGATGGGGATCAGTGAGGCAATACCGGTTGAAAGAAAGGTGGATCGCGAAATTATTGCCCGAAGGAATAGCAGGCGAGGCGGAATGATGATAAAGTTAAACTTCTGTTTCATCTTCTGTCGGGGATGGTGGGCGTTTCTGTTGCTTCAGCTCCACATGTTGCAAGCACTGGCACAAGGTAGGGCTAGAGACATTTTTGTTTATAGAAATGCTGCATCTGCCTTCTGAGAGGAAGGGAATCTTGCTTGGGTACAGAGAAACCCTTTTACTTTTATCCTTATCAGAGATAAACTGCAGAATTCGCACTGAGCTGATTCATGTAGGAATGGTCGTTTCTTACACACAATCGTTTCTTTATGGAGCAGGGATTTGCAAACTGTACCTACGTGTTTCTCTCCCTTTCTGGTCCCTTCCTTACCCCATCCCAACCTCCCATGGAGAATCAAAATCCCTATCAGCACCAAGCCTGCTTTTTAAATTTACTCAAATGCATCCGTGCTGTTCTTTCAGGCAGCAAAAGAGTTAACTGCTGGTTTTTTGTGTGTGTGTGTCTCTGTGCCTGTTGTGTGTGTGTGTTTAAAAACACTGTGCTCTGAGATAAGTTATTAGGAGAAGGGGAGTCATAAATCCTCCGACTAGAACTAAACCAGGCATGTAAAAGGAATTCTTTAAACATATGAGCACTATTCTATGTGAGCCTCGGTCTCAGTATTGTTCATTTCTTCTGGATTGCCAAGTAACATTTACCCGAGACAAAAACTGCAATTGATTCGTATCTGAGCATTTCCACATCAGAGATCCTTGCAGTCAAATGAGTCACTTGTAAACGAAGGGTCAGAGTCGACCAATAGACTTTAAATACCAAGTGTCAGTCACTTTGCATGTAAATTCCCTCCTCAAAAAATTGCCAAATGTAGCCTAATTCTTAATAATCCTTTGACAGAGTAAACAATAAATGGCAGGCAGAAGCATTACAGTTGGCTGCGCCAAATAACACGCTGAACAAACGCAGCTTTCACTTTCTTTGCTGGGTTGAGTTTTATTGCTGTGTGCATTGTCTGGCTGAAGTGGGGTGTGCTGGACAATGCAGAACTGTATCGTGTGGGACCAGGAGTTAGTTATTAAAAGCGGAAGTTAATACTCCATAAAGGGGAATGGGCTTTGTGTTTTAGCTCTTTGTTTTCAAGTGTTTCACAGGGAACAACGGTGCATTCAGTTGTAATAAGTGGATGGGGCTCGTGTGTTGAAGAAGAGGGGTTGGAAGCCAAGTCTGCTGTAGTTTGTCTGCTCAGGGTTTACTGCTGTATCCTCGGAAAGTTTGGAGCCGCAGGATACAGAAGAGATTTAATCCAGTGTTTTATATGGACTCCACCCTCATAAACCTTTCTCAATGCTTTGTTTATGCTGTCACTGCTATTCCCAAATTACTTCTGCTGAGGCCTGCAAGCCCTAACAGGGTATTGTTATCCTGAAACAAGCCATACCTGACATAATTATCTCTGCAAATTAAAATTCACGTCACTTTTCGCTCTTTTCTTTTGATAGTTGTTGTTGATATGGGCCAATATGAATCTTCATGTTGGCAGATAAATGCTGATGATTCTTACATTCTACATTAAATTTAAAAAAAAATCATAAAAGGTAGTTTTAGGTGCCAGGGATTCAGGAATCATTTTAGATGCCATATAAAATGGTTTTTCTATGATCAGTAGTAAACTAGCTATTTTACTGGATTAAAAAGTGAATTGAAACTTTTGTTTTGCACATAGTAGAGTATAATTTTTCAACAGCATATTTCAGATTACTCAGCATTTGCAGCAGTGTCAATTTCAGGTACTGTATATCTCATAGTTATGCAGTGTATACAAACTATCCCAAAACAAAGTCCTTACACTAAGTTAGTTTGAAGTAACTAAGAGTATTTAAGGTAAAGAGGGGAAGGGAAGAGAATAAGATACATTATTTCTGAAAAATATTGGTGCAGATAAAGGTATGAAACGTAGAAGACATGAAACAATGAAAGATAAAACAATTACGTAATGCAGAAACAAAATACATTTTAATTGTTATATAATGCTGAATATTACAGTTAGTCCTCTTAAGAATTATTTGACACATAAACCAGTGTGGAGGTCTTAATGTAGAGGACTTTTATCGGGATTTCACAAAATTTGTATTAATTTATAACTTAACGGTTCTTTTTTCACTCTGAATTCAGATGGATTCTAAGACATTCATCATTTTTATGCAAAAATTTACTTTAGAGGGAAGATGACAATTCCTATAAAAGTCCTTCATGAAAATGGAAATTCTGCTACAGCCACAGAAGTTTCTAATGGAATGATGTGGTCATATGCATGAGAGAATTACATGACTTCAATCTTTTTATAAGATAAAGAAATGAACATTCTAAATATATGGGCCATGGCTCTTCTGAATGAATCAGAATACAATGCTATAACCAGCTAATGTTTCTACAATAACTATTCCAGCATCAAAGACATAAGAAGTATTTCAGGCATACTGAAATGCAGGTTCTTCATTCGTAAGAAACAGCTCAGGTAAAGTTGTTGAGATCAAGTGTCTTATACTGCAAGGTGAATGGAAGAAATGAGTTTCAGCTGCAACAGGTTGGTTGAGTATTCTCTTAACCTGAATGATCATCCATGTGAAAGCTGATCTAGTGGTGAACTGTAGAAAAAAAACACTTGTAAATTGATTTCGTGCTCAGCTCTTCAGCTGTTCTGTCTTCTGGCAGTTGCCTTACATATTTCAGTATAAAATTTATTTGATTTCTTTTTCCTTTTAAAAGTGAGCTTAATTAGTCTGAAATCTGCAGTGGGTTGTTGTCCTGAGTAATAAAGGATTCTTGTAGAACCTTTAGTGGTGTTGTGCAGCCCTTCTCAGCATGGGAGTGACTTCTGGGTGGAAGAGATGTACACAAGACAAAGGTTGTGGCCTGTTCCATGAGCACAGCTGGGAATGGTGCTCCCACTCCATTGAGTGGCCAGTGGATTTGCACAGGGCCCCCTCACACTGGGGGTGTGACTGCACTGGCCCGTCTCTTAATGGGGCCTTGCCAGAAAAATTAACCTTTAAGAGTCCCAAAACAGTTGCACATTCCTTTGTTTACTCAGCTCTTTCTGCCTGCTGGCCTCTGCCACCATCACTCTTTTCATGGCATTTTTCTTAAATGCGAGCACATGATGCTAGTTAGCCTCAAGTCATGGTGTGTCATCAAATAATGATGAGATGCTAATTGATAATCACTATAATTATCAAATTAGAATTTGCAAGGTGATGGTAGGAGTGAATCATTTGGCCCCAGTTGCTGCCTACTGTACTTAGAGGAACATCCTCCTGCAGAGACGTCTGGCTCAGGGGTCTGCATGCCTGGGCAGAGTCCTGGGAATACACAGAGCTCCTGCAGGATTGGAATTTATTCCTTATGTATGAGATTAACAAACACTGATGCCTACTGAGGTACAAAATGTTTACTAAACTACTGGAATATTTGTATGGAAATAGAAGAATTCTGCTTATTTAAATAGGCTGGAAGTTGCTAGAGGCTACTCTACATGCATCTTAATGGATTTAAGTACCTTCCCAATGTCTGTCTTTTGTTAAGGAATGAAAGAATACTTTGAAAATTTATTTCTTCGAATTGATGGCTGTTGTTCAGAAAGATTTTAAAATAGATAAAAGCAGTGCAAAGCTTTAAGCTTCTCCAGCAGGAGCCTGTTATCTTTAAATATTAAGAAAGAGAAGCTTGTCTGATTTTTCTTAGTTTTACAGCGATGAAATTGAAATCTTTTTATGCTACTTAATCAAATCTGTATTCAGAATTCTACAAATACCTGAATATACATTTAAGGTGGTATTGATATGCAATATGCTTTGAAAGAAGCCATGACCCAGTAGATAGATGAAAATGTTTCTGGGGCCCAACTTCCTTGATTCAAATATTTGATCTGGTGTATTATAAATTTGCTGAGTGTAAGAAGCCTTTTCAAGCAAATTTCAAACTGCATTAGGTGCAGAGATAATAAACAACCTGCGCAGAGTATTTGGTTGTTAGAAGGATGGAGAGGTGGTGAAATGTTAGGGCAATACTTAGTGGATAGTGAAAAGGATTGTGTATTAAATATAGAAGGAACCATTTCTAATTCCAAAAAACTTTGTTACTGTTCATTGGAAACTCAAGATTTTGTATTGGCTTTGCCTCTTGTGTTTCTTTTTTTTCAGATGAGCATTGTGAGTATGTGCTAGTTTTTAAGCAGTTGAATTTTTTGTGTATATAATTATAATAATTAAAGAATTGATTTGGAGGAGTAGACCCAGGCCTAGTCTAAATAGAACTCAGGTGGAGACAGTTGGCATTTTCTGTGGCCAGATCATGCAACTTCTCACTCTCTCTTCTGTGGTAACTCTTGGTTTGGTTTATATGTTTATGTTTTGCTGGAAAATCACTTATTCTCAAGACTTCTTACAGCAAGTTCAAAGAGCTGTGAACACATAATATTAACATTCCAAGTGCAGTGTTTCAGAAGATTCCTCGAGAGTGCAGCGTAATTGTCCTCTTAGAGCTGAAGGGAGCCCATAAGTAATGGGTGTTTATCATCGTTGTGTTCCTGCACTACCAGGAGATGCTCAGACCAGGAATGACTTGGGTGTGGAGAGAGGCTGGGGCAGTTCTGCTCTGTGGCTTCCACCTCACTAGAGAAGAACAGAAGGCAAATCTGTGTCCATGGCTTCTAGCCCTTGAAAAGTTGTTCTGGAAGGTTCTACCATCTCTGTGCATAGTCATGTCTTTTGAATAACAAAGGCAAATATTGTCTAATATTTTAAAGATTGTTTTTTAGTATTTCTATGGTTTGTTTAGGCAATCTCAAAGTGAATTAATAGCAAGGTGTTAAGTGAAGGGATTGGGCTTTTGGATGTCTCAAAGGGTTTTTTTTTATTATCTTATTGTTCTGACAGCAATATATGTGCAAGTCTGGAACACATTCTTGACTCAAAGAAAAGATTTCTGTGAACTTTCAACATTCTGTGCAGTTTTACCTGAACATCACTTTGTGGATGGACTGGTTATTTAGTCCAGCTGGACCTTTTTGCTGTGATGAATCTGTGGGCTGACTAGAGGCAATTAGATTCCCCATGGAGCAGAATCTTGTTCACGCTGAGTTCATTAAGGAAATAGGCCTTTCCTCCTCCCTCTGCATATGCACATACGTAATATATACTTAAATAGCTTTTAAGGAACAAATTGATGATATGTTGATATTTTCAAGATTGTGTTTTCTTGAAGTTAAAACATATGAAATAGAACAATTTTCATAAGATTTGTGCAGAGATTATAAAATGCCAGAAGTAAGGTACCTTTGCATCTTTGATGCAGATTCTTTATGCATGTGCATTATGATTAACTTAAAATTGATACCTATTATTTTTCCTGTCTACACACTCAGAACTGAGACTGAGTACTGCGCACTGATCGGTTTTTCAGTATTTTGTCTTCTTGTCAGTACTTGGCTCCATCTTTCATTTGCTTGAAATATTTTATATTCAGCACAAGAAGACTTTTGTGTGAACCAAAGGAAGAGCTGTTAGCAGCTATAGCATGGCATTGGATTAGACTACTTAGAGTTATTACAGCTGGAAAGCAAGTAATTGGTGAGATTTGGGTTCTATATCTGACTATGAAGTGAGTATTTTCTAGTGAATAAAGACTCTTTGCTGCACGTGCCTCAAGGATGACCCTTCACCACCCATAGAGCTCATGCAGAACAAAAATGTAACTTCATGGAAAGGCCTGTTCCCAAAGAACTTGGGGTTTCTGAAGTTATGTCTGTGTAAAGTAAAACTTTGCAATTCCTTTACAGACATGGCCTTTGGATTGTCACAGCCCCGGAAGGTTCTGTAGGGATTAGTTCATGTAGCACTTGCAGGTCTGAGTTCAAAGGGTGACATGGCTGAGAAGGGAGGAACATTTTATTTTAAAGTGATCCCAACATCATTGCTTTTAAACATATATGACTGGGTTTGTAGGATCTGCACATGGCACAGATCCTTGACTTCTAGATGTATATGATATTTGTGTATCCTATCTTGAGCATTTGTATTTTTGATTGACAAAGAGAGATTTTTTTGTTCTGCCTCTGCTACAGAAAATAACAAATCTATTCCTAGAACAGACACTAGTCTGTTGCTAATCATGTTTTATCAGTAAAATGCCCCTGAGGTAATGCAAATGGCACCCTCACTAAGACTGGAAATGTAGATCCAGGCTTTTTTACGGGAGTGTTTTTAAAGTTAATTTTCAGCTGTTCAGTTCCCTGAATGAGCTCAGACTGGAGTCACATGGGCAGCAGGGACAATGCAAACGAGGTGACAGAAAGCCTGGCCGGGGCATGACCCTGGCAGCCATCCTAAGATCAGCTTAAACTGGGAGGCAATTTTCCAACTCTGACAAAACACAAGGGAATGTACATGGCCTGACTTCTTACAAGTGTGTGGAGGCTGCTGTGCCTGGGGAGAAAATAGTTGGGTGAGGTGGTTTAGAAGACTTAACTTTAGGTTTTTTCTCCAAAAGACCTTTCCAGTGAGTTTCTCCCTCTGTTGGGTGGATTCTTCCTAACCTGAGTTTGTAAGGTAGATACTAAATTTAAGTAATACTAAAATGGGTATCTCAGTTCTGTAGGCTGATGATAAGATTAGTACTTTTTTCTTAAAAAAAACCAAAAAACAACTTTATAGCTTCAGTTGCAGATTCCACCAGTACTACTTTTTAATGTTTGTATCTAATGCACAGATTCAGTTGGGAAAAAAGGGTGGTGTGAGCTCTGACATCTCTTGATTAAAGGAAGCCTTTAACACCACTTAATGCAAGGTATGGAAGTGGATTGTACAATCTTACGTCACACCATTAAGATAACGTTTGAAGTGTCATTTTTATAAACAATAAAGCATTAGAGCTTTTTATGCAGATAATATGATTCTTTAATCCCGTTTTTCTCATTTGCATGCTCTATTGCAGCAGCCTGAAGAGAAAGTTGATTCTGGTAGATAAATCAATATCCCTTAGGTCTCTTTAAACCACTTTATGGTCTTTTGAGCCCTAAGCCATATATTTTTCCTAATAAACTCCTTGGTCTAACATGTTCCCTAAAAAATAATTTGTTGTGTATAGCTCTCTTGGACCAGAAAGTAGAGAATCATGATAATAGCTCCAGTATGTGTTTCCAGAAGGGTCCCACATTGATTACAGGCTGCAACTGAAGTTTGTAACTCATTATTACACAAAGAATCAGCTACTGCTTTCATCCTCAAGTTCATCTTTGTCAAATTTTGTGTATTTATTAGCTGAGAATGTTGTGGCTTTGATATGTGGTTTTGGCATTGAGTTCATAGGAGATCAACTCAGTAGCAATGTTACTTTTTAAGGGAAGGTGCTAAAGAAATAATGGAACTGTAGTGCAAATATTTAAAATGTTTAGACACTTAGAAAAAAAAATGTATTTTGTTAAAATAGTGCTGTTTGCTCACCTAACATTTGTGTTAAACACAGACTCAGTACTAATAATGTCATTGCAGTCTCCCTTGTGCATTGGGAAATGAATGTCCCTTGTTTCTTATTTCTTACCTGTCAAGAAGTGCAAAGGCCATTCATGACTAAATACTTCTGAAGTAACTAAATGGTGCATGATTATTGGAAAAGAAATATATGGTGCAGTGCCATACCTGCAGTTCAAAGATAATACATTTATCATGACATGGAACACATTCCTGGAGTATTGAAGTGGTTGGGAGGAGGTGAAGGGAATTCTCCATCAGTATTTCTAAATGCGTGTATTGATACATTTAAGTACTCTGGAATCTGTGTTTGTAGAAGAGGTACAACAAACTTTTCTTGCAGATTGTTCTGTTTTCACTGTTTCCTTCAGGATCAAGAGGTTGAATAAACCCAGATTCTGCCTATCATGTGAATGTAACATTTGCAAACCAGCACCTTTGTGCTTTCTTCCCCGCTGTCCCTGTTGTTGAGGAGAAACTCATTGGCACTTTTTTATGCCGTGATGCATAAAGAACTTCTACAGTAGCTTTGCTGATAGTGCTCTGGAAATACTGCTGTCCTGTTGTTTGTGTGTACACCCATCTGTGTGTCTCACTCCTCCCTCTGCTGTCTTTATCCCTTTGTCTCAGGCTCTATCCCAGTGTGCTTCTGCTCTCAGATTAGTGCTCCTCCGTGCTGTTGTCCTACAAGTGATGCCTCCTGCTAGGGACAGGCTGAGGAGGGAGCTTAAACCCTCTGATTCTAGGCGTGCAGCGTGGGACAGATCCCACCGTGATCCTCCCACTGGGCGCAGAGTGGCTTTTCTAGGACGCTTGCATTGTGCTAAGCAGGGCTTTTATTGTGCTGGAGGCCTCGTTGAGAGCAGATGAGCAGGAAGATCGTTTAATGGTAGATTATCCCAGCATTCTTTTTAAATGTTGGCTAAGCCTTAGAGGCGAGAGATCAAGAATAGTAACTCCTGTGTTTCACCTTTTGTTATTTTTATTGCCATGAAGACATGAGATTTGTTTTTGAAGATGGAATAACTGAAATCAAAAACCATTTTAATGCCACTTCAAACACCAGATTTTAAGATAAATGCTATCAACTAATTACCCATTTCTCTTTAGAATTTGTTCTGTTTTTACAAATGTAGCTATTTACTTGTGAACAACATCAGATGTGTCTTAAATGAAGAAAAAAAAGTGATTTATTGGTAAGTTAGTTTCCTGCACTGGCATGTGCCACCATGTTTTTCTAAAATGCCATATTTTAACCAGAAAGAATATTATTTTCTTTTTATCTTAACCTTCTTTTTCAAGGTTGTGTGTTGTCTTCTCTCCTCTCATGGAAGTACTATGCAAGATTCTTAGCTTTTAAGAACTAATGAGAGGTTGGTGTTTTGTTCCAGGGTTTTTTCCCCCTCTTGGAAAGAATACATATTTTATATAGTAACTTTATAAAATTAGTGGACTGTTAGAAGGTGTTTCCTGTTCACAGAGCCTAATCATGCTAGTGCTCATTATCCATATAACAAGGCTAAAATTTCTCTTTTAGTTGTTTCATTTCATGGAAATGGGAGAATAGGTCAATTGACTCTAGCTTAATTCAATTACAAGATAGGCTAGTGATGCTATTGTTTAATGAAATCATCAACAGAAAAATTTCAAGTGACTCTCAAGATAAACTTCCCATTCATACACAAGTTTGAAGCAGCAGTGAATAACAAAGCAAGATTTGTGTTTTGAAAACTTTTTTTCAAGCTGTTTATGTAGTATCTAACATCTTCATTTCAAGTTTCTCTATACAAGTGTTGATAGCAATCTTACTCAGACTGAATTAATTATATATGACTTATTATTAGCATTTAATGGGTCAAATATTTAAGCATATTTTTCTGAATCTTCAGTTGAGGATTCTGAGTCAATGGTACTCATGTCAGAACTCAGAATTTTAAGTGCTGGTAATTCAACGTTACATTCACTATGTAAATGCATCATAATTAAAATGATGCCTTGTCAATCCCATTCAGGTTTCTTGTGAGTATAATTTTCAGCTTTCATATACTGGATGTAGCTCTGTCTTCTGCTACCCAAAACCTGAACAAGACATATTTGTGGCGTACTGATGTCAGTAAAAACCTGCAGTGTTGACTGGTGTGCCTGTCTAAACCCAAAGAGTGAAAATCTTATTGCTTCTGTTAAGGAAATCCAGGTCAAATCTAAAATTTAATTTTTTAATATTTTTCAAACTATATAAAAAAATACTGGAGCAGCCACTTAGAAAAGACAAGATGGCTCTGCCAAGTGGGCAGAGATGGACACTTTTCATCCATATCATTAACAACTGAAGTAAAAGTTTTCATGTAGTTTATAAAAAAGGAGGTGCTGAGTAATTTTGGATTTCCACACTTAACATGTGAACAAATGTTCTTAAATGTCACAACAAATCTTGAAAGAATTCTTGGTGTTCTTGGTGTTCATAGAGCTGCAGGATATTATAAACAAGGATAAACCAACTTCTGCACAAATATTCACTAGAGTGGAGTAAATGCTAGCTGTCACTTTATTCAAACTAATGGCATAATTACTCATGTTTGCCTGAAATTCATTGCAGCGTGAAGTGATTAGGCATTGGTGCTTTGGTAAATTATGGCATATTGCACATTTTTCATAATCAACTAGTGATTGGTGTTGGGCAGGTACAGTGCACCCAGTTGTCACTCATTTCATTGACATCCAGATCTGTGGGGTTACCAGAAGTGTTCTGTTGGATCTTTTAACATGTGACAAAGACAGTGAGGATTTCATAAATATATATATATATGTAAAAATATATAATTTTTATAAAAATATATATATTTTATATATATAAAACTCAGGAAAGAGAGCAAATAAGTACAAGACAAGATACAAGTTCCAGAGGTACAGTGCAGTTCTGAGGATATCACTGCCTTCCTTGACTGAAAAGCTTCCCAAACCAGTACTAGAGTTGCCAGATATGGCTTTCTCATAATTCAGTCAAATCTTATATTCTGAGTGAAAGGCAAATGTCGCTTTCATACGTATTTGCAGCTCTCAGTCATTCTTCCAGACATCCAGCAGTCTCAGCTGTCTTGAAATTCTGGAGAAGTGGCTACATGCTGAAAAAACCATGTGTTTGCCTGCTTGTTTAGATGCTGCATCAAGGCAAATAGAACACCAGACACAGCTATTCAGAGCTCATGTAGTAAGTTGGCAGTAGAATGTACTGTACATATGAAGAACTGTCTGTAGTGATTGATATATTGGGGTTTTTTGAAATCTTCAGTGTGTTCAAGGCTTCTGAAGTCCTATTTCTGATGCTGGTCAGAAGTTGCTTTACGGTTCTGATTTTTGTAGACAGTATTTTTGTGATTTAAATGCATATATTGCTGAATTTCAGGTTTCTAGGCATGATTTGTGTTTACAACTTGTTATGGTTTAAGCCCAGCTGGCAACTGAGTATCACGAAGCCACTCACTCCCTCCCCCACCAGTGGGATGGGGAAGAGGATTGGAAGAGTAAAAGGGAGAAAACTCATGGGTTGAGATAAAGACAGTTTACCAGGTCAAACAAAAGCTGTGTGTGCAAACAAGGCAACCCAAGGTGTCCCTTCACCTTGTCCCCTCAGCAGGCAGGTGCTCAGCCATCCCCAGGACTGCAGAGTTCATTAACAGTGATTAACGACGTCTTGGGAAGGCAAACGCCATAATTCCAAACATCCCCCGTTCCTCCTTCTTCCTCCAGCTTTATATTCCAAGCATGACACCAGATGGTCTGGAATATCCCTTGGGTCAGCTGTCCAGGCTGTGTCCACCCCAATTCCTTGTGCTCCTCCAGTCTCCTTGCTGGCAGGGTGGTGAGCAGCTCCAAAGGCCTTCACTCTGGGCAAGGGCTGCTCAGCAATAACAAAATCATCTCTGTGTTATCAACAATTTTTTTTGTAGCACAGATCCAAAAGGCAGTCCCCTACCAGCTACTGTGAAGGAAATTGACTCATCCCCAGCTCAAACCAGCAAATGACTGCAACTGTAAATGCATTTTCATTTTGTACCTTGTATATTGACTGAGAGAAACTGTATGAAATGGCATGATCTTAAATGGAGATCTCGAATCTCATAAATCTGCATTGTGAAATGTAATCGTGTTAGAGGCAGAACGCTTGTGGTTTTTCAATTACTTAGTGGTGCTTTTTCATATCACTGTGTGTGAAGCAGTTCTGTCAGAAACAAAGAGTTCAGAGCTCTCAGACGTACCATCTTTGAAGAAACAGCTAAAGGCAACAGGTTTCAAGCTCTTTGAAGCCTTTTCTCTTTGAGTTCTTGTTAAAGGATGGTCTCTCATAACTACTGGTCACTTACTGAGTCTGTTTTTAAAATTGTGGGAAGACACATGAAGTGCATTATTACATATTCACGTAGCACAGAAAGGTTTTATATTTTCCCTCATACAATGCACATTTGTATTTTATAATTTGCAAAAGTTAAGTTAATTGCAGTGAACTCTTTTGGTAGGAGGAGACTACGACCATCTCAACTAATATAAAAAGGAAGGTTAAGATTTGTATGACTTAGTTGAACATGATAACAAATGTAATTATGCTAATACAATAACAATGTTTAAAAGCAAGGGATTTTAACTTTAGCCTACATTCTGTAGAGTTACATGTTAGAAACATTCTTTGACATGGTGTTTTATACTTTAGCATTTTTGAAGGGTTACAAACTTTAAATATTTGTATTGGTGTTACATGATTCTTAATTTTCCTTTAGACATTTAAAAGCTTCAGTTGTGTTGGGATGGTTTTAAAACTTGTTTGGTAGAAGAATGAGTGGACTTTATTAATAAGTGTTACTGAAGTTACTCAGATTCATTCCAGTTAAGTTCTTTAGTGTCAATGTGTAAACTCTCCTCTTCTGTCACTCTGATCTATTTTTTTTTTGCACTTAAGCAAGTGGGGGAGATTTTGTGTATGAAAAAGGATGTGCTTCAGCAGGTTTTAGAAACTGAAAAATTGGTCTGTCTCCTCACTCAGATTGGTAATGGAATTAATACACTTTGCAGGTAAAAAGCCAGTTGAAATGTAAGGATTTTATTATTAAATACATGATTTTTGAGATATACAGTTTCATAGGAGTTCCTAATAAAGCCAAGGAGTCCCATGTTTTGGTTTCAGTTTTAGTTTTGTGCAGCTTTGTTGCTTTTTTGTTTGTTTGTTTTTTTAATGTCATAATCTGGCTCTGTATAACAGGTTTAAGAAAATAAACAGAATCAGGTTGTTGACGAGATCAAAACCACGACAAGTTTTTAAACAGAAATTTTGTTTGAACCACGAGAAGACAAGACATGAGATGGTATCTTCACAGGTATAGTAAGGAAAAAAATGCAGTACATTTTGACTAATGTTGCTTATCGAGTTGCACAGAGCAGTGTGATGGCTCCTCAAGTTAGTAAAAGACAGCCATAACCATCAATCTTCTACTGAAGCATGTGTGAGCTATTTAATAAAATTAGATATTTTTTCCAAGTCTTAAATCTTACTAGTTATTTATGAATGTGTTCCAGACAGAAACAGCAATACTGAATTGTGGGTTGCATTTGCCTGTACTTGGGTATTCCAGATGTGTAGATCCCCTAATCTCAAGAAGGCAGTATTTATTCTGAGTTCTGGCCTTTCCTTTAACTAGATTCAAAGGAAAGATAATGTGTTCTCAGTAACGCAAATATTCAGAGTTGTCTGGTTTTGAGGTATTTCACAGTCCAGAAAAATGCAAGTAAATGAAAAGGATTTCCTCTAGTTGCCGTGATTTTAAAAATCGCTGATAGAATTTGAGATATTTCATTATGTATCTTTTTTGTTTCTGTAGCAACTTCTTCCTGTAAAACCAAGACTTCCATATTCCCAGAGCTTTCCTTTACCCCTGAACTTTTTTTTTTTTTACCTGCCTTTGATTGAGTTTTTTGTTGCTGTTGGATTGGTTTTTAATTTATTTGTTTTGTAGCTAGTGCAGGGACATTGGTTGGCAGAATGGATGTCCTGTGTGGGAGCAAACAGAAATACTGCATAAATGTCTTTTTCCATGCTGGAAGATGAAGGATCTTTCTTGAGTTCTTATCTATAAATTCCTGATACCGTCCACCTGGGCAGAGAATAGAACACATATCTCACAAGTGGGAGGTACAGGGAAAAAGAAGTTCAAAAGGAGAAGCAGCTAAAAGCCGAGGGCTCTTGCCGAGGGTTTTCTCTGAGCAGGTCTCTGGGGGCTGTGGAGGGCAGAGCTCTGCTCTGATCCTGAGGCCTCTGCAGTTGTCTCTCTCACCCTGGAGCACCTCTGGTGCCAGGAAGTCTGACCTGTTTATCTACATCAACATGGAATCTTTGGGATTGTGAGGAAGCCACAAGCTTCTGCACATCAAACAAGGATTAGTGTTGTTACACTTTAAAATTGTACATCCAAAAACTTTTTAAAAATGGTACCTATTTAGCACAGACCCCTCTTTTTAACACTTCCAGTTTACACCACTGCAGGTAGAAGAGTTTGATTTGACTTCTGTGGTCAGAATGGCAGAGAAATTCTTCAAAATTTATCTTCTATAGTGTCATGATCACTATTTGACCATCTTGGATCTTATTTTTCTCTTCATGCACCGTCTACAGAATTGTTTATTAAATTCTGAACAATTAAACAATGCAAACTCATTCAAGGCAAAATAATTGGAGCAAGTGCTGGTGGAGCACTTACACAATGTCAATATTGCATTGATATTGCAAATATCATTCGCTCATTCATTTTTTGTATCTATTTGACAGCATGACATAATTTAAGAGAAGAAAAATAGATTTTAATTAACATATTTCTGTATTACTGAACAGCTAATTAGGGAAATTAAAGTACTTTCTCTGCTATGAATAGTACATTAAAAGAACTGTGCAACAAAAATACTCTTGTAGCTGTACTGCTGACTTCCTGGAAAGCACCCATTTAATTCTGTTACAGATTATTAGTGGGGCATCATAAAGTGAGAATGCTCTCAGTTGAAGTGAAGAGAATTATGGAGACAGAAGAACCAAACCTTTGAATATGATTTTACCAGAGTTTACTAGAGGCTTTATTATATTGACTAGTTCATAGAGCAGTGCTAATAATACAAAAATCTGATACCTGGGGCCTTAGATTTTTAAAATGAATGCCACAGTAATGGGGAAAATCAGCCTCATCATCCAAGGAGTTTTACAATTCTTTTTTTCAGTGTTTTTAATTATTAATTTCAAGATATTTTTAGTCCTCACATTTTGAAAACTTTTTCTGAGAATTTTTTATGAGGACTCTTGTATAACAAATACTTTTCCTACTAGGTAAACTATATATTTAACTAGCATACAGTTTTCTCTGGCCAGCAGTTCTAGGAAGAATTTCTTCACTGCAAGGGTGGTTAGGCATTGGAAGGGGCTGCCCAGGGAGGTGGTGCAGGCACTGTCCCTGGAGGTGTTTCAGAAATGAGGATGGCACTTGGTGCCATGGTCTGGTGGTCAAGGTGGCCATCAGTCAGCAGCTGGACTCAGTGATCTTGGAGGCCTTTTCCAACCTCATTGGTTCTATGATTCCATTTTGATATTGACAGTAAATTTGGTTTGCTAAATGATGTACTAGCAACAGAAGGGATACAACAAAATTCCTGAGGAATACATTGAAGTTCATGTTGGTCCCTCATCTTTGCAGAGAGCCACATCTCTGGGAGGCAGGCAAATATTATTCTGGCTTTATTGCTGCTCTGAGAGTTAATGACCATAATAATGATAAGCATTTCTTGCTAATTGTCCACTAGTTTTGGTTTTAGTAACATTTTAATTTGCATATTGGTCATCTGCTGAAAACACATGGTTTTAATTGTTCATCTTCAATTAGCATGGCTTTTCATATTTTTTGAATGGGCTTTTTAAAAGTTTAAAAATGCCTGGCTTAAAAAGTTTGTAAAAATGAATTAAGATAGAAATGTACAAAATTAGGCTCACGTCAAAAATATGGGATTTCAGTTAAAAACGAAAGAGTTCCATGTTCAGGCTTGCCCTATGTGGCTTTCAGCTTGGAATGTTTTGGGCCATTATGACCATTACCAAATTGACTGACTTCTGTGTTTTATCTTGGACAAAATGGATTATTGTTTAGAGCCTAGAATTACAGTTCGAAAGGATAAATTATTGATTGTTGGCATTGTGCACAGTATCAGATATTACTCTCTCTAAGATCTTTTCTAGAGGATGGGATCTAATTTCTTTGATCTCGTACAAGTGAAGTAGAAAAGCAATTTTAGGTTGATTTGGGAAAGAAATGCTTTTACAAATAAAAATATGTTTTCATATTTGCATTATTTAAAATGCATTTTTTGTCTTATAAATATGCTAATCTTTATAAGCTGCTTCTGGTGTGACATATGGTTTGTAATTTTCAGTTCTTTGACATCAACCTAGTTTCTATTACATAAAAATGTACAATTGGCAGGGAAAATTATGGCACCATCCTTAAAAGACTTTTGAGAAGTATCTGGGGTATTTATCTGCGTTATAAGCAGACAGATGTTTGAAGAGGTCTTGGAGGTTCTGTTAATTGTGTGTTTGTTCCTTTTCTTTGGGGCTTGGTCTGATGGAAAAATTGCAGATAAGTAATGGTGAATAAAAGAGGAATTATCACTTTAACGTGTATTTGTATTTAAAGTAGTTTTATATATTAAAAAGGATATTTAGCTAATAAATAATTAAGATTATTTTCTCAGGAGGATGGAGCAGTGTCAGGAAAGAAAAAAATCACAGAACAAGTTTAAAAGATTGATTGAAATGACCCCTTCATCTATCAACCAGGACTTAGTCACATATATTGTGTTAGGAAATGAAGGAAAATTAAATGGTAAATTCAAATTCTGTAGGTTTTTGCTTGTATAAATCCAATGAATGAAAAGCTTGGAATTTACTAAAAAAGCTCCAGGAAAAAAGAAAGATACTTTCCCCACTATACTGCTGTTTACATGGAAGGAGTTCTGTCTGATCTCTCTATTCCTCATTTTAGCTGTGCAGAAATAATTTCTGAATTGAGAAGCTGTCTTGGGCACCTTGGAATAATCTGCAGTAATGGTGCAGAGCTCAAGTGGGAGGTTCCATGATCTTGTCCCTACCCTCTGGATCATATGTACAAGTTAAAATATTCCAGCTAACCTTACATCCAAGGTTTTCCACTCCTTGTTGAAAACAGCTGCTGAGAATCTCAAGTGCTCAGCTCTTCTCAAGTGACACTGGAGCTGGGTTTGTGATTTGAACTGCCTACAGCAGATGTCAAAGAGTTGGGTAGAGCACAGACCCATTTGTTGGATCTTAAATGGCAGAATATGTTAAAAATAGTTGCTTTTACTGTTGTTTTCTGTTCAGCCTAGCTGCGATTAAATGTTGCTACATGTACACTTCTGCCTTTTCTTACAAACTTTTTGCCCATCTTAGCAACAAGAGGGGTACTTGCTAGGCCAGGGCAAGAGAGCTACAGGCAGTTAAACCTGACTTGTGGTGTGAAAGGGTTCTTTGCAAGAAATTGATACTGAAGAACATTTCCAATAATTAATTCATTATTTTTGGTTTTGGAAGGCTGGTTTGATTATGGTATTCATTTAGCTAAGTCCCATCCTCAAATCATTGAGCAGTGATTCCATACAATTTTATTAAAACTAATGAAATGAATACTCTTTTCATAGGCCAAATTCAGTGTGGTACTTCAGCAAAAGCTTAATTTCAGCTACACAAGAAGTGATACTATTGATAAGTCAAGCATGCTTTACCCTAGTGAATTACATAATCATCTGTATTAAAAAAAGGCCCTCTCAGTCATTTGAGGTCTTTCATAATGAAAAATGTCTGTAAATTGCTCTTAGTAAATGAGAAATTTCCTATTGGTCTTGCTTGGCTTTGTCTGCTCTAGATGTTTTTGTTTTTTGGGGTTTTTTTTGAGATTTTCACGTGATGTGCAGAATTTCTTGTACTTTTGGGCCAATAGTTTAATATTTATACAAAAACTGTCAGAAACATCGCTGAAGTTTTATCACACGTTTTTGTTCTGTAGACAGGGCATCTTTTTTTTCTGCTAACATCTCTGGTCTTGTTTTGATTTGACACAAAGTGGTCTGCATTTAGTAAGGTAAAAGCTTCAGGTGGTCAGAATTAGCAGCTGTCTGGAGTAATTCTGTTTGGACTGACAGACCGTGGAGGGGTGGCTGCAGTCCAGCTGCCGTCTTTGCCTCTCTCAGTGCACACAAAGGCCAGGTTTGAGCCTGCCAGGTCCTGGGGGATGTTAGGTCCCAATTTCCCTGACCAGCCTCAGCAGGACCCTCCACCCTCTGCCCCTGGGCCCCCAGCTCCATTTCAGCTCAGGGCTGGGTGTTTGGTCCCTGCCTGCTGGAGAGATCCCAGCCCTGTGAGAAGTGCCTGGCCTGGATGAGCCCCTCAGATGTGCCTTGTGCCTGCTGCTGCCTCTGTACCCATTTCTTTCTGTCTCTGCTCTGCCCCAGTGTCACTGTCCCCTGTCCCACTGTCTGGGATTGTCAGCAGGTTCCACTCCCTGTTTTTCCCTCTGCCTGCTGTGCTCAGGTGCTGTGTGGGGAAGCCCCTGCCCTGCTATCACACTTGGCTCCTGCTCTGCTCTCCCCTTGGGAGCAGCCAGCCCTGCTGCTGCCTGGACACAGTTTCAGTGTCCTGTGATAAAGAGACTTCCTCAGCACTGGCAGCCAATCCTCCCATTGTTGTCCTTTTCCATCAGTGGCAGGAATGGCAAACACAGCTCCCTGCCTCTGCTACAGTTTCCTGGCACCAGCACACCTTCCCAGCTCCTCACACCTGCCTCTGAGCCCCTTGCCTTGCTGGAGTCCCTCTCTTCCAGGCTCACACTTCCCCACCATCACCATAAGGCTGTGAGCTTTTTGTGATCATCTGCTGCTTCATGGCTGAATTAAATATGTTTAATTCTGAGTGTGGTTTTAAAAGATAAATTAACTAAAACACAGTGATGCAGATGCTGCAATTCAGTAACTGAAAGAGAAGAAGAAAGCAGGGGGGCTGGAGGGGGATTCAAAGGTTCAACAGTATATTCTCCTGGGCTATGGCAGGATCAATCATACCAACACGATTTCTGACAGATATTTATTTAATCTGTTTTCTAAGCACTTCAGTAGGGGAGATTCCAGAGATTCCATTGTCAATCTGTCACTATTTAACTATCCGAGCTGTAAAACCCAAATTTTCTTGAGTTCAGAGTCTAATTGCTTTTGCTGCTACCAGTACTCCAGATTGCTAAAGTAGATGGTATTTTGGACACCTGCTATCCATAATCCTTTTCTGTTTCATGGGTTTGATGAGCCTATGCTGCTTGCATTGAAATTTGAAAAGAACGGAACTGAGCTGTCCTTTGTTAGTGAAGTAAACACATATCCAAACTGTGTCCTCAAGAGATTACTCAGCCAAGTTTTGGGAAACTGCTTGGAAAGTCATAAGAGTGCTGAGGAAGAGTTGGCAGTTAGGACTTTCATTTGAAAAAAAACCACAACAAAAACACCCACAAGAAAACAACCTTCTGTAGGCACTGGCACTTCAGCAGCCTTCAGTCAGGAGTGATGGTGGAATTTTGTGCTCGTTTCAGATCTGACTCTCTGCAGTCTGGTGTGTTCTCAGTGTATTGTCATGTTGAGGTCAGTCACCTTTCAGAGATGTCTAATGAAAATCCTTTAGATGTGAAGTCATTTGCTAAGTCAAACATCTTCAGCTTTCACCTCAGTATAAATTCCTTAGGACTGCTCAGCTGGGGAGGAAACACCATTAACTTATTTCTTAAGATAAAACTGAGATGTAATATTTTGGTTTTCAGAGACTAAAGTCCAGATTCCTTCCTGCTTCATGCTAGTTGCATTAAGTGTTGCTTTTGCAGGACCGAATGTGGGACTCTGGGAAAGAACGGTGTCAAAGGACGCGCAGCCCGTGGGTGTCCCGAGCCGCCCGTGGCGCCGCGGGGCTGTGTCACCCACGGAGCCGCTACAGCTACCGGGGAGCTTTGAAATCATCGCAAGGGGATGAACAGCCAGTGGTGTGGCATAATCGGCCGAAGGCAGTCCGAAAGCCATTCGAATGAGCGCGGCGTGCCGGGCACGGGCCGGGGTCCCGAGGGACGAGCCCCGAGCGCGGGGCTGCAGGGGCGGTGCGAGGCNACCCCCGGGAGACCCCCGAGATACCTGCGAGAGACACCCCCGAGAGACCCCAGACCCGAGCCCCCCGTCGGGCACCGCTCGGCACCCTCCCCGCAGCCCGGGATGCTAACTGAAATTGGCTCTGGTGTAGGGCGGCATCCCCGTTAGCGCACGCCGAGGCATCGAGAGCAGACGCTGCTCTGGTCCAGCCCCAGTGACCGCAGGATGCTGGCATGGATGTACAGGAGAATGTCTCGCGTACCAAGCGGTCAATAAAATCACCGTCGGTGCCTTGGATGAGGCTATGTGTGTTTCAAGTTAGGAAGATGAAGAATTTGATGCAGTTTAATGTGTGAATAAGAACTTAAAATTTGAAAGAGATCGCTGAAGAGGATGATTTAACATTCCTTTTCCAGTTGTGAAATGGATTTTTCTTCTCCCTTCAGTCCAAGAGAAGTATAGGCTAATCCAACAAATAATTCAAGATAATCATAATCCATCTGATTTTTGCCAGAAAAACATATTTGATTCAGTTTTCATGTTCAACCTTATTGAACGATTTGATGAGCTAAGAATTACAGGAAGCTTCCTGGAAAAGTAATGACTTGTTGGCTACCCAGTTTCCTTCTCAAGAGAAAATGATCCCAGAAAATGGCCTGCACATTTAAAGGAATATTTCATGCAAGATCCTCTACTACATTCAGTGTACAGCTGAAGCCCCAGTAACTTTAACAGGGTCAGGATTTTATGGAGAATTGTCTTTTGTATTATCCTTCATAGATCTCTGGCTGTCTGGAAGAAGCAGGAAGGAGATACAGTGCAGTTTATCTACCTGTATGGTGGTGTCAAAGTGAGCAAAGTGTTGTGCTTGGGAGTTCAGTTCAATTAGTTTAAAAAACAGCTTAGAGGTAAACATCAAATCTGTGATTTTAAGAGACCCCAACCATGAGAAACTGCTTTTATGCAAAGAATGTCTGTTTTCCCAAATATATCATGTTTCTAAAATAGTCACCAGGCATCCTATGTGATTACCTATCTCCTGCCTTGAACTAAAAATACTGATGTTAAATGAAATGGTTGAATAGAAATCTCAGCTTCTAAACAAATTAGGAGAGTTTTTTCTTTCTGGTAAATAGAATCTGAAGCACTCAACTCCAGGTACCTCTAGCAGGTGATGGACCTCAGCCTTCACCTACTGGAGGGTGAAGCAATACCTCGTGTGTGGCTGGTTTGTTTTGTTAACAGGAATAGATTAGTCACATCACTTGGGTGGATAAGAAGGCTGAGTAATTCAGCCTGCTGGCAGGAACTTCCCCTGCAACAAGACTTGTCCTGCTTTATATATAATAGACAATTTAATTTGCCTTCAGCTTGGTAGGGGAATTTTTCTCAGTGTTCTCAAAGTTTGGATTTTAAGCATTTTTTTATTGATGTCTGAATTGTATCAGTATTTAACTTAATAAATGTCTTGGTGCTTTATGATTCCAGTTCCCTGATTTTCACCACACAAAGCTTTTGTTTTCTTGAAAAACTCTTTTACTCAATTGTCTTGGAATTCTTGGTGTCTCTGTTTTATAACAGGTATTTGGGCACACAGTGTTGTTTGTGTCATGGCCCTTCCCTCCCTTTGGTGAGGAGCTTCAGGAAGCATTGCTGGCTCTGTAATGTATCCCCAGTATCCCCAGTCCACATCTGTGCAACACTTAACTTTCAGCTGGGGAGTCAAATAACTTGTCAGGTCACCCAGCCAGCATCAAATGGCCTTTCTTCCCTTGCACAGGAACATTTTAATCAATATAATAATAGCTTTTATAAGGTTTTCATTTTTATGGAAATATTCAGGAGTGTATATTTCAAACTGTAGTATATGGAATGCTTAAGTGAACTCCTCACCTTTAAGAAAATTAAATTCAGAAGCCTCAAAAGCCTTCTGCAAAAGAGAAAGTTTTTCTTAACCTTTTAAAGTAACATCACAGTGCTTATGAAAGCTCTTGTTTTCAATACGAATTCTGTTGATATCTAACCTCAGGATTTTTCCTCTCTACCACGACAGAAAAGAGGAAGAAAGTCTGGGTTTGCCACTGAGTTTTTAATAATGTCACTTTTTGCATTATACCTCCTTGACATCAAAGCTAGAGCTCTCCTGTGCTCTCCACTCAGTCAGAATATATTTCAAAAGCATTAGAGGGTGTTTTTTTGGGATTTTTTTTGGTGTTTTTAAATGTGATAGTGGTCGGCACCTTAGATGAAGCTTTGTGGTGGTGCAGGTCTACAGTTTCCCAGTCCCCCTGTTCTCCTCTGTTAACTTCTGAAGGAGAAAGCATGAACCAACTTTCCTGGTGTTTTCAGGAAAGCAATTGAGGGCAGGAAGACTGGGATATTTCTGAAATGTTACTGAATCCTTTACCTTCCCAAGTAAGGAGAGGATTATTAATAGCTGTCTGGTATTCATGGTGCAAAGATGATTCATGTATTGGCATTCTGAATTTTTACTTCACAGTCCTGAAACTGCCTCTCACACCTGTGAAAGTTCTGGATATGGATTTTATCTGCCTAACTTACCAAATATCTTGTGTCTGCCGGCAGTGTTCCACAGAATTCAGTGTCTCAGATTCACAGCATGCTCTGCTTTTTTAAACACATCTTTTTTGAGTATCATATGGGTGTGAGACCATGGAATAATTTATTATAAAATGGCACAGTGTTTTTTTTCTGTAAGTTTAATGCAGAGTGCTGTAGCAATGAAAAGGTTATAAAGTGGTGTGGGTTTGAAATGGGAGCTGTGGCAGATAGCAAAGCATTATTTTGTGAGGAATCAAGATTTAGCAATTTGACATCACACAGTTTTGGTGGTTTTTAAAAGAACTTTTGTCGAAAAAAGTATCTATTTTAAATCCAATACACTTTCTCTTTTGTTTTCTCATCTAGTGGGCTTCTCTGATGTGGTGGGGGTTTGGGCTCTTCTTTGTTAGAGTGAAGCTGACAGTATTAATGAAGTGCAGAAGCTAATTTGCTGTATTTTGTCTGAATTTAACCTGGTATCTGCTCAAGTGAAGAATTAATCTTGGCTATATGATGACATATAATGGTGTTTCACTTGGGATCAGTGCAGCAACATTTCTCTTATTTAATGATGATGTCAAAGTGAGGAAAGTGGTCTTTTCATGTGGTGTGGTAAGGTTATGTTGTGAATTTTTCATGCATACAAATCTGAGCATATTGCTGCTGCAGGACTGAGAAATCGAGGACAGAGCACAGTGCTGGAGCAGGAAAATTAAATAGTTCAGTGCTGAAATTTTCACTCACTATTTGAAGATGGAGAGAAGCAGATAAGTGTGTTGCAACAGGGAAGGATGCAGAAGTGAAGATGAGAAAAAAAAGTCTAGAATAGCATAATAGCTTGTAATTAAAAGGGGAGGGAAAGATAAGGAAAGAGATTAGGTTCATAATTCTGGGATATTTTTATACTGTATATTAAATTTGTGCTTACAGGAAGTATCCTCAGACTGGGTGGGACACACTTGGATGTAGACAGAACATTCAAGATGGAAAATTATGGGCTAAAAACCATTTTCATAACTAATGGCTGTTTATTTTTCTGCAATTAGTAGTTATAAGGAAGATGTTTTTGCATATACAAGCTGTTTGCCATTTTTGGAAAAAAGAAATTCTGCTATTTAAGCTATGCAATCAGACCAACTTTCTTCTTGAACTAATGCCTCCCAGAGCTTTGTCACAGGATTCAGATGGAGAATTACTACTTTGCATTAAGGCCTTGTAAAAACCAAATAATGCTCTGCAGTCTTTTTATTTTCTTTCTTTCTTTATTCAGATTAGTGCTGCTTGAAACACCCATTGTTGTGACAGCAAAGAAGTAAAAGAGGGAAGTAGTTTCACTGCCATTTTTACGTACCCAGTAGCCTTTTGGATGGATTATTTACAGTTTTCTGAACTGGTGTACAAAGGGAATAGTCCATTTGAGAATGTTTTGATTTTGGATACTTAAACAGATTAAATATTATTTCCTTCTAAACTTAATTTACCTGAGAATACATGAGATATTCTAAAGCAATAATAGAGATTGTTTTAATACTACACAGTTGCAAGCCCATTTCCTACTTTCTTCACCTTTACTGTCATGAGGTGCCATTGGGTCATTCAGAGTGAGCAGAGGGTTATTAATGCCCTGTTTAATGGTAATTGAGACAACAGAAAACACTGCTTCAAGTGCAGGCCTGTGTGAGGAGTAGTTTGTAGTTTGAGGGAAAAACTGTGGATTTGTGTTTTTCATGAGTCTGGAAAACAATGCTCACTACTCAGTTTTAAAAAGAAATTCTAAAAGTTGCACTTTAGTTCAGTCTTAAACTTAGTGAAATGTAAAAGCTGAGGATAGCTCAGCTTTGCACAACAGGTGCTTGAGATCTTCAGAGGACGAGGGTGTTGAATGGATCCACCGTGTCCCAATATTCTCTGCTACCTAAGAAAACAAATTCCCCCATCCCTTCTTTCAAAAGGCCTAAAATCTGAGCTGAAATAGGAAAATTAAAAAAATAAAGCCATTTCTTTACAGATGTTTAGGAACATGTGGTAGTTTAGTATCCTCTACCCACTCTTGAATTAGTCTGAACAGTAATTGTAATGTTTGGGAAAAACCTAATGAGGCCAGTTTGAAGTTATTTACTCAATAATAGAGTTTTTTGATAATCACTCCATAACATGCTATTACTACCACTTTATAGGCTTTTTATTGAATTAATTTTTACACACCAGAATTGTTATTACAATATCATACTCGGATCACTTGTTCCTTGAGAGCATTCATAGTCTTGCTGGTCATAATCACACAAACTAGAACTGGATTAATTGAGTTTTTTTAAGGTAATTGCTCTATTTCATGAGCCAAATTGCAAAATTTGCCATTCCTGAAAAATAGTATGTCATAGAAAAGTAAAGAGAAACATCAGAGCTGCAAACCAAAATGAAAGTTCTAGTGGTTTTTATGGCTTCCAAAGTGTTGCTCGATAGCCTGGTTGTTAGCTGTAAGAAAAGGGAATTGGTTTCCTTCGTTCAAGGGGTTTGTGAAATGTTTATTTTTCAACATGGGAATTATCAGACAGGGCTGGATTCCAGACAGCTGGGCAGATGGTTCTTTCTTTTCAAATTGGGTTGTGCCAACAAAGAGAGACAGCTATACAAATGTTAACCCCTAAGGGATCGAGAAATCTCTGTCAATACCTCCCTCCACCCCCCCTCAACTGTCTGTGTGAAAAGAAGAGCAAAATAGCAATTCTGATCTAATTACTGAATGATACTCTGGGTTTTAAATGTGAGTTTTCAAACTTTGCCTTTCCAAAAATACTCATGTAGAGCAATGTAAGGGAGTCGATGAGCTGGTGTTTTACATGAGGTTGTGTAGATAATGAAGCGTGAAAAACCCAAATTCGCCTCAGGTCATGTGGGTATCAATTGCGGCATCATGGAGATGCTAATATATATTTAAGGGAAGTGGTTAGTGACTTGCTGCAGAACTGCTTTGTGCATGGACTGCAAATAGATTTATCTTCTGATGTTGGAAATAGTTTGGTTTACATCCTTTACCAAGACTGAGTTTGAAGTCTAAACTTTTTTAGGAAATAGACATAAAACCTCATGATCTTAGAAAAAGAATTTTAAGAACCACAGAAATCCCCTCTGAGTGTCAGGATTTAGTGTTTTCTGTAAGGTAATGATTTAAAAGCCAAACTTTAATTCTTGTACCTTTAAAATAAGTTTCAGATGCTATTCTGTGCACATTCAAATTAATGTTGCTTTTATTTTCTTGTTTTGAAAATAAGAAAGCAGTTTCCTTATCTGTATTTTTATGTGGACTTGTATTTAGATAATAAAGGCTTGACTAACAGGTGTAGAAGGGAAATTAATTTTCTGTTGAGAAAGAGGAATTCTGAGATATTGCAGACAGAACGAGCAGTTATTGTTTGCCTTTATTTGCAAAACAGAATAAGAGAGGGAAATGATTCAGGGAGAAGTTGATGGAAAGTTTAGTGGCTCAGAGCAGGGGGTTGTGTACAGTAGTTGAGAAATAAATAGAAATAAATAACACTCGTTCCTCTTCTGGGGCATCCACTCACTGGGGTTGGAGTAAGATAATGCAGAGCCCTCAGAGTGCTCTGCAGAGCCTGAGCTCTCCTCCTTATGCAAGGAGAAGCATCCTTTGTGCTGTGGATTGTCGTTATTAGGAGAATAACATGAATGAAGGACTCTGCAGTTCATAAATGTGAAATTTAGTGCCCTTTTCAGGTATTTTCCCCCCATGGCGTCCATGATGGCCAGGTAAAATTTTTGAGGTGCAATTGAGGAGTAAGACACTGTGATTCCAGTGTCCAGTACATGACTAGACTTCTTAGAAAGAAAAAATAATAAAAATAATAAATTTCTGTGTCTGTCATAAGCTGATAGATCAATATCATGTCCGAATTTCTGATGTCTCTGTATTGAGAGAGTAACCTTGAGTTAGACTGGTCTTGAAAAATTTTTTGAGCCAAATAGCTTAGGAAAATTGTGATTGTAGTGAAGCTTAAAAAAACAGCTGCAGCCTGCTCTTCAAGGTTATTTCACAGTAAAAAGCTAAATTTGAAATGCTGGAAACAATTAACACGGTGTGGAAACTGCAAAATAATCTTACATAAATGTTATTTACTGCTAGTATGAGAGAGGAGGGCTTATTGCCTAATTAAATAATGACATGGATGCAAGCTTAAATGATATTATGTATGTATACAGCGAAGTTTTTTTGAAGGACAGATTAAAAAATGTAGTTATTGAAGTGTTATTTACAGAAATTACGAACAGTACAGAACATGGAAGGGAATTTTCTAGTTCTGACATAATGTTTGTTATGTAAATGTGCAGTTGTCATTCTCACTGGTACCTGAGTCTAATGTTTCATTTATATTTTCTTTCAATGTGCTGGTTTTTCATTTCTGGATTCTGCTAGCCTCACTAACAGGATGTATATATCCATAATATATGAATTATAATGTGGTAGGAGTTGAAGACTGCAGGGGTAGCATGTCAAATCCAGGCAATTATTTAAATACTAAAACCATTCTGAATTGGTAAAGCTCATCTGCAGTGCTCACACTCTCTGTACTCCCTGTACAGCAGGGAGATGAATCCTGTACCATTGGGTGGTTCCTGATGTCCCAGCTCAATCAGGTGCTGGGTAGGTTGGGCAGGCAGCTCTTGGGTACTCTGATTTCCTGATTTCTGAAGGAAGTGGATGGGCTCATACTACTGAGGCTTGATTTCACTTGGCACATTTCACCTCCCTGTTTACACCTCCTAGAATATTTTCCAGTATTGTTTTCCTACCAGGGCTTCTCTNTTTTTTAATGGTTGTTAATCTGCTCCAAAACAAACTTGAAGATATCCTTGGATAGCATCAGACTGGGCTGGAGGAGAGGGAGAAGCCCTGCCCTGGGACTGTGCAAATGCTCTGTAGTCATTACCATTCTTCCAGTTCTGCTGCAGTGTCAGAAGCTCCCATCAGAGCACAAAGAAAAGGAGGAGAAAAGGACACCTGGGGAGGGTGAACCACTTTCTCAGATCCTTTTCTTTAATACAGTAAAAAATTGGCCCAGAAATTACAAAAGGTATTTCATATTGAGGAAAATGTGATTGTTTTTTGTGCCATAACCGCAACAGTTACTTGTACCTTTTTAATTTGCATATTTTTAATTTACTTTAGTAGAAGATGAATCCTAGGAGTTCCATCAGCTCATTTCCAATTTTATTTGATTATGTTAGTTGTAACTGTGTGTTTATATGTAATGTAAGACACAATTATAAATGCTAATAGATTTGTTCTGCTAGCAGGTATTTCAACTCAAAATGTTTTCATTTTGGATGTTTCTATATCCTTGCTTGAATATGTAGGAACAACTATGCATTGTCCCAGTATAATTACTGGAGTAACTGTAAGTATGACTAAGATAGAATTTAATGCAATATCAAACATCATAGAACATTATTTTCTTTCCAGACAGCCTTAGAGTCTTAAATGACTTCAACAATCACTGAAGCTTTTCTTTTTTTGGACATTGCTGTTTTTATTTAAACAGCCAACTTGACATTATTTTTGGCCTATCCACTCACTTCTTATTGCACAGATGATTTCTGCAAACTGTCAGTGTGTGGTAACCAGTAGCCAACCTTCTCCATTCATTTTATTCTGTGCATGCAACAGCCCTGTTGGCTGTGAAAGCCTTTGGAAGATCAATTTGTGTCAACTCCCTTGCACTTGAACTCTTCTGCTCTTGGTCTGCGGTGAAAGAGTCAGGTGGAGTGAGACCAGGTTGTATTCTTCATTTATCTGTGTTTTTTCATTCCAATGCTGCAAATAAAGGAATCATTTTGTTGCTGATGGAGTAGAGTTTAGGCCAAATTTTTAGTGAAATAAGTTAGTTCAGGGCAGTGTACAGCAATTTACATTGGCATAGCCTTCTGTACCTGGAATAATTTTGGCACCTTTAGCAATCACTAATTGTATTTGAGAGAAAATCAGGCATTTTCT
>VZTN01021085.1:6562-20670 GCA_013400515.1 Erpornis zantholeuca
CTATGTGTGTGTTAAAAATACACACGTAAGGTAATAAGATTCAAATCACACTCAAAGCAATTTCTTTTGCACAGATATTGTACATAAGACAAAACACCATAAATTAAACTCATAATAAATTACCACTTCCCTTCACCAAAAGCACAAGATGTCTTCAGCTATTATAAGACAGAATTTTCCTAGACTGCTGAAAATTTCTACTGAGTATCCTGTTGGCTTTTCTTCTTCCCAGTATTTTTCAGACAACCTATAAGATTGATAAGGGAAAGGACATCTATAACAGTAGGGGAAAAAAAGTCTATTTGAGTGCAATGTGAAGAGATGTCCTGCAGATTCTTCCAGAATACTAATGTGGGTTCTGATCCCATGTTCTGATTCTCAAATAATGTTGCTAACCCTGAGAAGATTTCTTTAGGCACTTTTGTTCCTCACTGGTTCTTGCAGCCTTGAAGTTGTCGGATTGTTTTGAGTTTGATAAGATATACACGTCACAGCTACTCTTTCTTCTACATGTTACACTGTTTTCTTCATATATCTGAGATTGTTTCTTTAGCCAAAGAAAAACACTTTTATTTTAAAATTTGTTTTCATACTTTGTAATTGTACACTGACACTCCTCCTGCTCTGTTCTCACAGACAGACAGAGAAGATCCCAGAAGCCGAGCAGGCTGAAGGAATTCTCTCCTTTTTCCATCTCTCTGATTCATTGTAAATATAATCTAAATATTCTTATTAAAAACCTTCTAATTTCTGACCACTCAATCAATAAACTTTGTTTGCTCTTAAAGCAGCCCAGAAAAGCAGGGCTGTCTCAGACCGAAAAAATAAGAAGTGTTTCTCCAGTAAGGAGCAGCAATTTTGTTTTTTCATCTATTGACATATTTTGTAGCACCTCTCCAGCTGTTACATTTACTGTCCATCTGCATCTTTTACAGCCCCGAGAAATCCTTTTCTTTTTGCATCCAGGTGTCAAGATGATGAATTGTTCTTCATAATTCACCTCACATAGCTGAAGTTTATTAATCCAGAATTAAGAAGGTTTACACATCTTGTAAGCAGTAAGAACTAAAAACTCTGAAAACCTTTAAAGGCAGTTGTCTTGGGGTGAGAAAGTCGGGACAGCAGTAGAGGCACTCTCTCATTGTATTTTTTGTTAATATATCTTGACAGTAGTGCAAATTCACTACTATGAAGCCACAGTGAGTACTCAAAGGCCAAATTAATTAATACTTTAAAGGAAGCCATACTGGATTTACTATTATTCATAATGGACATGTAGCATAAACTGTTTAATGGAAGGATTTATTTTTCCTTGAAAATTTATTGCAACTCCAGTGCTGTGAAAAATTCTCACAGCATACTACATTTTCACTCTTCTTTTATGTAGTAGCATGTTGGGATGCAGAACAACATGGAGTCCCCAGGCAGGTGCAAAGGAGAGCTGCTTTATTGCAAAAACCCAGCCTTTTTAAGCAGTTAGCCAGTTATCAGATTACAAGANATGAGACATGTGCTGGAGCTGCCTGATGATTTCCAGCTGATCTAAGTAAAACTTATTAACATCCATCTTGCATTGGTAGGCTCTGAACTGGATAATGCATTTGAGATGCAGTCTAACCTGTGATATGTAAAAGGGGGTAATAACATAAGAGGAGAATTGAGTGTTGATAACTCAATAACCAAGGTCCTTCCCAGTCAGTTGCTCTTCAATCTGTTTCACTACGACATCCATCCCCTGTTCCTCCTGCAGATCTGTTATAAAAATAACAGAAGTCATAGGATACACTTCTGAGGAACTCCACTTGTAAACAGAGAATTTCAAGTGTTGATAAAGCCAAGGTAAATGACATCCATGTTTCTCTCTCTGTGTGTACATCTAGTCATTTCATCACGGAAAGCAGTGAGACTGGTTAGGTGTGATTTAAACATGGTACATGCGTGCTAACTCTTCCCAGTCATCTTCTCCTTCATGTGCTCAGAAATGTGCTCCAAGAGTATTTTCTCAGGTACTGAAGTGAGAATGACCAGCCTGTGTTTTCCCAGGCTGACCTTCTTGTCCTTTTCTGAATATGTGTAGAATATTTGTCCACCTTCACTCACCAGGAATACATCCTGAAAGGTATGACCTTCCAAAGACAGAGAAATATACCTTACAATTATAGCTACCAGCTCAGTCTGCAACTCGAGGTTTGTCCTACTTGGTACACACGTACATCTATACTATTCTGAAGGAAATTCATTCAGACACTTGATTGCAACTATCATTATGAATTTTTTCCATCTCTCTGTTTTTTGTTGGGAATATATCATCTGCTCTGATGGAACTAAATAAAGAAGATAATCCTAATCTGAAGTTCCATAAATGTAGAATTTATTTCTTCATATTCAACCTAGGTAAAATAGTTACATGAAAGGATAATAATGATAAGTGTTGACTCTTTCATGATAGTTGTGTTCATTATATTAAGGATCAAGTAAAGATTCCATTTTCCCATGCATTTTAAAATGAAGGCACAGTTCTGACCCGAAAAGGGGAAAATATGTGTTTTACAGGGTAACTATCTGCAGGACATAAGAAAAAGGGCAGAAAATATGCCATTGTATGAATTGCATGTAGAGATCATAAACCTGTACTAGATGTTGTAAGGGTCTATGATGAAAGATAATGTAGAGAAAATCATGTTTTCCTTCTCCTCAGGGGCTCACTATAAAGAAGTTTGTACAGATATGTATCAAAAACTTGTGCAGATAAACAGGTGTTGGGTCTATTTACATTAAGCTTTAAATACGAAATGTTATAATGACAAAAAAGTTGATGATGCATAAACCATCCTGGGTTAGAAAAAAATAGATCCATCTTTTCAGTGTTTTCAGGTTTGGTGGTTCACAAACACAACTGGTCCAAACACTTGTAAGCTTGGCTGTGGGGACCTCTCATGCCTTTTCTGTCTGGGACAGTTCTTTTCTGCTCTGCATAAACATGCCTTGTATTCTAATGGTTAGAACAAGCCCCTGACTGTTGGAAACTCCTGAAGATAAATGTTGTCACATGGTTTTGAGTTTCTGTATAAAAGATATATATACTCTGCTGTGGTTAGCATGCATATGCATGAGTATAATATTGTTTTTTCTCTTACAGTATTTTGAAAAAAGAATGAGAAACATCTGTGATGAATCTCATCCCATATGTTACTAACTTCAGGTATAAATAGACCTAGAAATAATTCCACATCTTATAAGACTCTTGAGAAACAAATATTAGAATATATTTAAAGTGCCACATTTATACAACCATACATATATGTGTGTGTGTATATATATATATATATATATAATGTTTGTATTTCCATATGAATGCACACATGTATGCATTTTGACTTTTTCTTTTTTTTTAAACTCTCTAGACAGATGAAGAAACATATGTTCTATTTAATTGCTGAATAACTGAACGTTCTGAATTTTATTTACTGTATTCTGGATTTTGTTTTCAATAACTGACCAAGGGATATGATTCCAACTAAGCTTTCCACAGGCTTTGATGAAAAAAATAAATGGCAGTTTGTTTAAAGAGATGAAGAGAAAAAAAAAAAAGAAAATTCTATGTTGTTTCTGCCTAATTTGGCGAATGTCTTCCTCATGATGTATATCAGATCCGTGTGGAGAGAGGAAAATTCAATCATTCCTCAGGCAACTCGGTTGGTTTGTTGTTTCACTGACTTATCAATCCATAATGTTGAAGAGAGCAGGGAAAATGGGATTATAATCAAATAACCTTGTTCCTTATGTTAATTAGCATTTTAATTGTGGGACTTGTGCACTGTGGATGGCATGGTATATTGTTCTCAGCAGTACAGCACTGTTTTATTTTGAAGTGCCCAATAAGTTAACATTAAATTTAATTACTTGCTCTTCTCATTATGCTTATTAGTATATGAAAAAAATGAACAAAAGATATGGATAGCTCAGGGCAAAATATATTCTTCCCTCTTGTAGAACAGCCAGCTTCTCATACATTTTACATACATACTGATAGAACCCAGGAAATGTTCTCGTCCTCAGGTGAAACATGCTGTCTTCCTTCTTTACGTAGGACTTTGAAAGTCCTAGGCTTTTCCAGAGGCGATCTAATTCATGTCTCAAAAACCTCGCCTCAGAATTCTCAGAATTTAAAGAGTCAAAATAAATTAATTCAATGTACCTCTCCCTTAAGTCATGCATTTAGATACAGCATTTCATATGAGGATCTACACTGAGAAATTACACCAAACAGGACTCCTTATCAGAAATCATCCACTAAGTGTGGGTGGGATTTTTTGTTTGTTTGCTTTGGTGATTTTTCAATTATTATTTTTCCCCACGCTATGAGATCTTGCAATGGAAATGCAAAGAATATAGAAAAAAAGGGCAGAATGTATTCTCCCAACAACTGAGGTCAGGTTGCTGACAGGAGGTTGGGGTCATTTATAGTGAAATATCTAATTATCTACAACGTAATAACCTCAGTTACTTGGTCACTTGATTTTATTTAATAATAACTTTAGGTAATAACCTAAAGTTATTATTAAATAAAATATATCTCAATCCATTGTCCTCAGTAGGCTTTGGTGCATAACAAGGGTCCTACTTCCTTTTGTTGAGCTGTATCTGTCTAAGCCTGTGTTGGCACATATTTCAAGAACTGTAACAGCACTCCCTTCGCAAAAAGAGATTACAGTCAAATTAATCTACAAAATCTATGAATGATGAAGATAAACAAAGGTAAACCTTGTCCCACCTTGATTGCAGTGAAATTCATTGTACTGACCCCATACAAACAACTGTGGGAAAAGTTTGTGAAAGAGAGGTAATTGGAATTCATGGGGGCTCTTAGACAATTGAATGATTCAGTAACCCTGGCATTAATTTATAAATTGCTTTTGCTTTCAAAATACCATGCACAGAAGAAAGACTATTCAAGTAGCTTAGGGAATACTGCTGCCTTCACCTCCACTCTTTATTTAAAACAATCTGACCTTGCTGTGTTGAGAACCTGCTATTAACATCCATAAAGATCTATCTGAGAAAGGACAACAAGGATAAAGCCTGTTATATAACTGAGACAACAAAGTGTTAATTTTTCTCTGAAAATAAATTCCTATTAGACTGTAGCAACCTTTTCATTCAATTCCTTTAGGCTGTGCAATAAGAAACCAAATTTCTTATTGGAATATTAAAAGAAAAGATATCTTGCAGCTACTTACATGTTACAGGCAGAAATTTACAAAGAAAATAAACACATATGGAAAAGCACTGATTCAAACAAAGAAAAGTTTGGGAAAGACATCAAGGAAGTCATCAATCCATATGAGGTCAGATGCAGCATCCCTCGAAACTTTGTTTACTTAACAAAAAGTCTCTGTCCATTACTGGAAAAAAACAAAAGAACATAATTTAGGGAATAAAAGTAGAATGGAGATACAGATTGGAAGGAACCTCTGCATGTCGTCTAGCCAGCCTTGTTTAACATACAGTTAATTCAGTGTTAAAACAGAGTACTCAAGGCCTTTTCCAGTCAAAACTTTTATTGCAATATTTCCATAGATACTTCTAGACTAGGACTTCCCTGGACTTTTCTCTGGTTTTATGAAAAAAGTAATTGTCTGTAACTTTTATCACTGCATTCTCCATCCCTCTGAGCTCTGGCCTAATTTCTTTAGTTTTCCTTTGCTGCCAATATATTTACAGGTGTCCTTCTTGCAGTGTCTCACACTCCATACCAATTCTAAATTCTCTTTACATCTGGGTAAAGTTTCTGTGCTTCTGGTACATCTCAGTTTTTATCTTCTATGAATTTCTTTTGTACATCTCAACCCAGCCGGGAATTCCCTGTACAGTCTACCTTCCACTACTCCTGCTCAACTTTTGCATGTCAGAATGGTCCCTTTCTGTGCTCTAATGAGGGTGTCCAGGAAGATCAGATATGTTTCCTGTGTCCTTTCACCCTGCAGAGAGCCTCCCACTGGATTGCAACAATGGTTTCTCTGGGAAACCTTCAGCTCTTCTGAAACTGGGATTGTAATTCTATTTGCCCACCTCATTTCTCTCATGATGTTAGATTCCTCAACCTCCCTGATGTTGACATGGCTGTAGCTGATGCTGATAGTGACTACTGCTAACCAGCAGAAATACTGTCTCTGTCGTCTCACTGAGTTTCTATATCAAGAAACTAATTAGCACAACCCAGATATTTACCACCTTGCTTGCACCCAACCATTTTAACCACTCAGTAAATGTCAAAACAGTGATGTGATAATAATGACACTAGTAGTTGAAAAACAACTTCCTCCTCTTTTTGGAGAGGCTTGTCAGCATATCACTGACACTAGTATGTCCTCTAGTTTGAAGTCATGAGCCTTGATCAAATCATAACCTTTTCTAGGACAAAGATTCATGCATTCGGATAACTTTCCTCTGTAAGAAATAACACCCACTTCCCAGGTTTTCTGCCACCTGTATCCATCAATGGCAGCACTTATTTGAGCTCTATTATCTTGTCCTTTTGGAAGCTGTTCCTTCCCAGCTGTCACCAAGGCATTATGCCCTTTATGTAAGTGCACATTTGCAGTGGAAAAATGCCTTCTCATTTAGCCAGAAGTGACAATTTCCATCCTCTTCCTAACCACACATAAATGTTGGCCAACTCTTTCTATGCAATGTTCTAAAAGTTCATAAACTGTTAATAAAGGTAAATATTCTATATGTAGTCAATCTGAAAATTTAAACTAGGAAATAAATGTAATTTTAATTCTAATTTTAAGCTTTATGCCAATAAAATAAGGAATCAAAAATCATCAAATCCACAAGAAGCAAAATAATTTGAGAAGCCTTCTTGGACAGTAAAAACCCTATGCTATCTCATAGTACCACATGTAACCTAGTTAAGAGATTATTTAAATGGCAAGGTCAGTGGATTTCATTTCTAAAATAATGTGATTAATAGACTGTAATATATGGAAGTAGAAATAAACTTCTGATGAGATGATAATATGGCGTAGGCACATATGAACTCTAATTGAAACAGATACAGATAATTATATGGTATATAATGAACATTGTAAAATGTTGCAGAAAAATTCCCATCCCTAAAATCAATTCTGTCCTTCTTGAATGTATGACTGAAGAAACATAGCACCACTACTGCTATTTTACTTATAGAACACTTAAACATGTTTTCTTCTTGTACAATCTCACATTTTTACATCTGAGATCTATTTCTATTGTTTTGGTTTTATTCTATTGTTATCTGATCACAACTTTCTATGGAGGTGGGAAGGTATTTGATCAGATAAATCAGAGCTCTATTTGATTATGTATCTTCATTTTTAATGTGCAAGATTGGTTATGGAGCAGGTACAAAGCAAATTTGCAATTAATTGCATGCTGGGTGTCAAGATGAATACATATCTAGAAATGCCGAAGAAAAGCTCTACCCAAAATAAAAAAACAATAACCACTATATTAATGTGTATAAATGGAAGTAAGGCTTACAAGATTTATTGAATCATTCTTTCACCTTGTTCAGCCCTGAATGGGTTTTGGTGGAGTCTGATGTTCTGTAAGATAAACAGATATAAGTCAAAAAAAGATAACAGAATGTCATTAAACATGCCATAAAACAAAATAGCAAAACACATGGGTTTTTTTAGTTTGAAGGGATGCTTGTCTTCTAATATGCTTCAACTGCTCCAAACTGAAAGGTAATGGTCTCTTTTCTGTGTAAAGTGGATTGCCTGAAAAGATGTATTTTCTCCTGGAGGGCAGGTTAGATAGAAATCAGTCATCAGTGATAAAAAACCCCAATTGCTACAGCTTTGTCATCAGGAATGACTGTTCCAAGTTTCCTTCTGCCCTATGTGTCAATCTCTGAGGATGTTTTGACTCTGGAACCACATCAACCTCCACCATCCTGTTACCATGGTCTTGCTATGTAGTTATAGGACTCTGTCCCAGCCTTAGTCCTCATCCCCATCCCAGCCCTGCTCCCTTGCTGAATGCTACACGGCAGAGCTCAGCTCAAGGGAGGACATGGACTTGCTGGCCACAGAGCCACCTCTGCTCCTCACTCCCTCCTGCAGGACAGCCAGCTCTCAGTAGTTAAATGTCACTATCACTGAAATGGAGAAATGTTCCTATGGCTTTGGAAAAGTCTCATCAGCAAATATAACATTTTTTTCATGCTACTATACTAAGTCATAAAGGATGATATGGCATTGCTTAGGTAGATGGAGATCTCTCAGGTGTCAAACATCTGTCAATCTTTTATTTTCTAAAGACCACAGGCTGAAGATTAAATGATCTGGAGGTTTACTTTAATTAACATCAGAAAAAGCTGACAACATAACTGCCAGAAATCTATCACTTCTAATTATTCTATTTTGTGAAGAGTCAGAAACCAGTGCAAAATTTTCCTAAGTATCTTCTAAAGGTACTTGTTCTGATACAGCATTCATTAACAACACACGTAAATGAAGATGTATAAAAATACATTGTCCTTCACTCCTGGGTTTTCAGATGCCTTTTATTTATTGCCCAGGGATCTCATCTGGCTAAGATGTATGAATAATCTCATGAATGCATGCAGCCAAACAGGCTTCTTTCCCATATCCTCTACTGGAAAGGAGAACAAACTGCAGCCTAGGCTATTCTTCATCTGTCATGTAATTTGTGGAATATAGATTGCCAGTAATTTCCAAATCTTTTCATGAATATGAAGGAAGTCCTTCATAAATAGGATATGGTAGATAACATTTCATATAGCCTATAAATAAGTTAAATATAAAGGTAAGGTAAATAAGGCAAATGTAAAGTAAATTGATGTAACCAATTTGGTCTTCAGCTCAGGTTTGTTGGATGCTGGATGCAAAGTGAATTGAAAGTCTAAACTGGAGTGAATAAGCATGACTGCATTATTATTGGTGTTAAGCTACAAGGCAGCCATAATAAATGTCTTGAATTTCCACTCTGAGTTCCGTTATTTGCTTGACCATCAAAGATTAAATTTAACAGGATTCTTTACGCTTCAATTTTCTTTCTGTGGAGATTGTTTCAGGTCTTAAATAAGAGTATCATGTTATACCTGCAAACACTGTCACTTGGTAGTGATAAGCAGAACCTATCTCTTGACTAGATATAGAATAATTAGATTATAAAATGATTTCTATATTATAGAATTATTTCCTAAGGAAAGGATTGGAAGACCAAGTTCTTGAGGTATTTAAAATTAAATATGCTGGAAAAAATTCTGAAAAATACACTGATTGCTAAGTGTAAACATTAATTAACAAGAAAATAAGATACTTGCCCATAAATCTATCAAATTACTGATACAATTGTAAGTATCCTTTCTAAGTATACATCTGCTTTGGTGTTGTGGATAGGGCAAAATGTCCCAGAAGTATTATCTAAGCATGCTCTTCTATATTTGGTTTTTCATTTGTGAAGAAATAGGATATGTATTTTAAAAGCTAGTGAAAAAATTTAGATGTGCTCTGCATAACTCTTCTATATTTCCTAAAATTAAATGAGATGTATGAAGTACCTGTACTGCAGGCTTTGAAACATTTATTGTGTAATCAGATCAATCATAGGATGTACTGTGCTGAAAAGCAAAATCTTCAGCTTTCAACCACCAAAAATGTGAAGAAAAGCAACCTAATGTATGTTAAACAAGAGTAAGGATTTTTAAAGGCTAAAGTTCCATGTAGCTATTTGGATAGTTAGTCTTATTCTTCTATGAATATAAGAATAGTGTCTATATCTGTCATTGATTACTTAAAAAAAACCCACCCTGATTTATATAATATTGTTATTGGCAGTTGAATAATGCCTCTTCTAAATTAAATTTTACTACAGGGACTATTTAACCATGGTGAGAGCCTCCTTTGCTATTTAGGTCTTCGGTAGTAGCTTATTATTTTATATTAATTTTGTATGAATGAGATGAAATAGAGAAAGTAGCATATACAGCATAACACAACAAAGACATTTGCTTTCTTGCCTGACATACTGGGAATTCTTCAGTGGAACCTATGCCCAACAAATTTATAATTAAAGCATTACTTGTCCTCTATGTTATTTATTTTTCCCAGAAGGAATACATTTATAGCTTTGTGCTTTCAGCAGTTTTCACAACATGTGGTTGATGTCTTTTAGGTGTGAGAGATTTGAACACATATAGTCCCTTTCAGTAATGGCTTCTGAGAAAAAGAACTCTTAAGACAATTACTTTTTTTTCATAATTTTTTCTAAAATTTATTTATTTTGCAGGATCATTTACTTTTGAAATGGTACCTAATTTTTACAGGAAAAAAAGAAAACAAAACTATTTTAGCAGGAAATATCAAGGACTAGAGGATAAATTTATATGTTCAGTGTTGTCATTGAGTGATCATATACATTTGAAGTTCATCACATTCTGTAGAAATTTTCAGATCTTGTGTTTCAGTATGTGCGTATCGATAGACTTTTTTCCCAGTATATCTGTCTGTAACTGCTAATAACAGATGTAACATATATGGTTATTATTTATTATTTACTTATTTTCATTCATTTATTCTCTGGGAAATGTGCAATTTTCTCTGTTTCAGTGACTGGAGGCTGTACTTTTTTGCCACAAGCAATCTATAATTTGGAAATTGAATAATGTCAGACAAAGTCCCATGACTGGAATTTGTTTTATTTTTCATTTGAAGATGTAGATCTTCTCTTGAAGAAAGAGTCTGTTTTTTTAAAAAAAAGTGCTGAAGTTTTATAGCTAACTTAAAATCCAGGAGAGAGGTTTTTTGGTTTTGTTTGTAATTTGGTTTTGTGTTTTCCCTTTGAGAAAAAATATCATTGTTTTGAATGACTATGTTTTAGAGATGAACAACACAGTTAGTCTCTTCAAGTTCTCAGTTTCCAAATCCCAATATTTGCCTTTGAAAATGATATATTGTACTGAACTAATTGTTGTCCTCGGATAAAAAGTCAGAACTTTAATAGTTGTTTCTTACTTCAATGGTACATTATTTTTGTGGTTTAATGGTGTTAAAATCTCCATAACTTCACCTTAAAAGGAAGCCATGAAGAGTAGAGATATAATTTACTTCAGGCAAAAAACATAAGCATTTCAGGTTTTTAAAAGATACAATTAAGTATATCAGGTAGCATAGCCTGAAATAAAAATATGCGTAAAGAGGTTTCCTGCTTCCAGGCAGGACAAGGTTAATATTCACAGTAGCTGGGACGAGGTATGGGTAGGACACAGAGGTTATTCTACACTCCTCACATCATTGCTGGAGATGAGGGAAGAGACTCTCTCTCTTCAAGGGAGAAAGAGTCCTTTCCAACTGAGCAAGAGTGGAGGAAATGGTGGTTAGCTAATTCTGGTCCACCCTGGAGAGAGCAGTGGGGTGGGACTGGTCCCAGGATGGAGGGAGCATTCAGGAGGGGAAGGGGAGGGAAAGGGGGAGAGCAAGCAACACACAGAGTTTCAGTGGGGAGCACCATTCCTAAACCACAACAAGAAATAGAAGAGAAACACATTAAAAAGCAACAAACTGAAAGTGGTCCAGTCCATGGAAATATTTCCTTTAAAACTGTTTTTTTTGTTTACTTATTCATAACAATTTTTTTCCTTTAGTTCATTTATGCAGAAAAAAATTGACTAAGTGATTCTAATTGTGGCTGTCCCTCAATCATCAAAGAACTAAAATTTTAAAATAAATACATGACCTCAAGGAATACAAAGTGAGAACCAAGTGTAGTTATACTAGTAGCTCTCTTGCAAAGCTGTCATTGATTGATTGTCTTTCTGTCTATCTCTCGGCAAAAATCAATGTTTTCCTTTAAGTAATGTAGTCTTTGGAGAAAGACAATACATGTTTTGAATCTTTTAAAGCTCCACCTAGCTGATGGATATCATGAAAAATGAAAACTTATTGTTAAATTCCTGATCTATAAGATGAAATTTGTGGTTGTGAAAGTAAATGTCATTTTAAATTACTGTTTCTATTAAATTTGTATTGAGTATTATATGTGTATGTGCTTATGTAAAGACATTTTTCAATGTCTTGAAAAGAATTGGAGTGTGATTGGTCCATGAAGTTACTTTACTGTCTTATGAAGCTGTGAAATATTTCCTGCTCTGAAGAAGACTAATGACCTCCCTGCCTAGCACTTTACCACTTGCTGATTCAGTTACCAGTTTTATGGCTATTGTTTGTTTTGAGTTTTTGCATGATATATATTTTAATGGAATTATATCCTTATGTAACTTTGACAAAAATTCAAAGGGATATTGACACATATGCCAAAATATGGTAGAGCAGTAGGTATGCCAACTTTTCAGAAACAAAGCAGTAGCTTGAGAACACAGATTGATAAGAGTAACGACTGTCACCTGCATGTGATTAAAATTAAGAGTGATGGAATTAGAGCAAATAAATAATTTTCAGTCTGCTCCTTGGTTACTAAAAATCTATTACCTTGTTGTTTTAGCACTGGAATTTTTTTTTTTCTAGGATTACATATATATCTGAGAGTCAACTAAAACTAAAGTGGGATATTTCAAATATGTTAGGGGTAGAAGATTTGAATTATGCAATTATGGCAAAGTGCTCTTAAAGAAGCAGAAAAAAAGAGTAAAGCTATAACTAGTCCAACAGCACCATAATGTGCAATTTGTTGACATTGATGCCTTGGGTTTTAACTTAAATTTTTCAAATCTTGTACTGCCTGGTGTGCAACTCTGAAGTTTCCTGTAGCTTGTTAACTTCTGCTCTCTCATGCTAGGTGTACATAACAAAGCCTCTCCAGACTTGCTCTTCAAGGACACCCAGACTGTCCTAGGCCCAAAAAGTATAAACCAAACGCCTCTGAGAGGGGTGCAAGCTTGGGGAAATTACATCATTAACTGAAGCTTTAATTGGAGAATTGACCCTGATATGCAAATGAACCAAACTTATAAAAGTGTGAAGAACTCATGACCTGCTGCCCATCTTGGGGTCCATCTTGGCAGTAGCCTCTGGACCCTCGAGGGTGTACCTTGGAAGGCCCTTCAAATAAATTCCTACCTTTATTCTCTTACTCCTGTCTAGTCTCTGTTTTTTTAGGTGGCTGCTTTAGGCATCAACATCAGATCTTACTTTTGGGACTTTATTTCTTGTCCTATTATCTTGTTTCTGGCAATATGATACATTGAAGTACTGCATTATTTTCCCCACAAATACAGTCATAACTTGAAGATGACCAGGCATGGTTTGAGCTAAAACTAGAAATTTGTTTTCTCTTCTAGAGAAGGACTCCTGTTGGGCACACTTTGAGTAATATACTTTCTTTATATGGGAATATAATTATTAGAATATCTTGTTAGACTAATTAATATTTTAAGAATGTATTCAAAATATGAGCGACTCAAAATAAAAATGCAAACAACCAAATGACAAACAGCCAGTTCTACCATTAATTATTATTAATAAGAACAAGTCCACCAACAAAGCTGTTTTGTTTCTTTGATGTTGAATTTTCATTCTTCCTACTTACTTTGAGACCGATTCATCAGCGTTCTATCTTTTTAGCTGGGAAGACTAAAGGGTTTTCTTCCTCAGCGTTCAATTTTCTCAGGGCTGCTTTTGTGAATTTCAACTTCGTATTTTTTAATAGAACATGCTCTTCTTCCTCTGTGTCACAGTAATAGTAATTTTAAGAAGCCTTATTTTTGAGTCTATTTTGTAATAGGAGTACCTAAACTTTTTTTTTTCAACTAAAATATTTAGCTAAGCACATTACTTCATTTTAGGTCATTTATATTCTTTAAGGTTTAGACTCTTAAAGTGTCTTGGAATTGCTCACAATTTTTCTAAAAATCACCATTATGGCTGAAGTTTCCTCTAACTGGAGACATAAATTATCTAGCAAAATACATGTGCTTCACTTAACTTCAATGTAAGTTCAGTCCGTTGTTGGATAATGACAAAATTTGTCATTTATCTAGTCTCATGACTTAATATGCCTTTTATGGCAGTCAGAAAGCCTTTTGACTTGAATGACCATGACAAATTCACAAAATAATTAATTTATTATTAAATAAA
>VZTN01021085.1:21528-54727 GCA_013400515.1 Erpornis zantholeuca
TGAAATGCTATAGTGAAGAACCCTTGCAGGATGGATACTCTGACACATGACATGTACCAAAATCCGGCCCCTTTGGAGGGGTAATGGAACATGAAGTGGAGTACAAAAAGACATTGTAAATGACAAAATGAGTTTGTGTAAGGGTGGTGAGGTTGAGTGCATTCTCTCCAGGACAGTGCTGTGCTTTAACTCCAGCCAGCTGGAATTTCCTCTTGCCCATCTTGCATCAACTGAAAGTAGAAGGCAGTCTCAAAGATAAAAATACCTATCTTTTAAAATGTCTGCATGTAAGCTAGACATTGAATAAATGGAAATATATTTATCACATCCTCTAGCAGCTACTTGAGTATGATTAGCTGAATGGTCACCAGTGGCACAGGGTCTAGTTGGACACCTCTCACTAGTAATACCCTCCAACATTCAATATTTGGCCCAGTATTTTTTAATTTATTTATCAGTGACTTGGATGAGAAGGCAGATACCTCCTCAGCAAGTTCAGTCACAACACAAAGGTATGCGGAGTGGCCAATACTCCAGAGTGCTGTGCAGCCCTTCAGAAGGGCCTCGACAGGGTGGACAGATGGGCAGAGAAGAACTGCCTAAAATTCAGCAAAAGCAATTGCAGAATATTGCACCTGAGAAGGAACAACCTTCTCCACCAGTATGGACCGGGAGTGACCTGCTGGAAAGCAGTTCTGTGGAGAAGACTAGGGGGTCCTGGTAGAGAGCAAGGTATCCATGAGCCAGCAGTGTGTCCTTGTGATCAAGTGGGCTGATGATGTCCTGGGGTGCTTTAGAAAGAGCATTGCCAGCAGAGAAGTGATCCTGCTCCTCTACTCAGCCCTGATGAAGCCACATCTGGAGTGCTGTGTCCAGACAGCACTCTGTGTCTGGACTCTCTGGGACAAGAGAGAAATGGAGCTTCCAGAGCAGGTCCAGTGGAGGGCAAAAAAGATGATTTGATGAACAGGAGCATCTCTGTCATGAGGAAAAGCTTGGAGAGCGGGGCCTGGGCAGTCTCAACAAGAGACAACTGAGAGAAGACCTGATCAATTATATAAGTGTCTGAAGGGAGAGTGTCAAGAGCCAAGAGCCAGGCTCTGCTCAGTGGTGCCAAGCAATAGGATAAGAGGCAAAGGGCAGAAACTGATGCAGAGAAGCTCTGCCTGGATTTGAGGAAGAACTTCTTTACTGAGCATTTGAACATGCAATGGAACAGATTGTAAAAAAATCTCTTCACAAGGCTCACTGCCATATGTCTAGAGTCTGTAGGCAAAAAGAGGGATGCCTTGAGAGGGTTATTTTTTCCCTTTTCAAAACTGTTCTTCAAGACAGATATTGTTGAAAGATTCAGTTTCTGGACATGCTTTGATCTGTCTCTTGCATTTTGTGGGTCAGCAAAAGAAGGTAGTATATCTAAAATTATGTGAGAAGAATCCTCACATAGAATTTTTAAACTGAACGCTTTTTTTCTTGAGAAATTATAAATTTATGATAGATGGGTAATCAAAAAATCATTGTGTTCCTGTAAAAGTTATAAAACATTTTATCAGTGTTTATAAGTTTAATATGTATTATGTAATAGTTAATACATAGAGAGAAGGAAAGCACTTCAAGGTTGTTGGAATATGATAAGAAAGGACATGAAGATTTGTGTTCAGGTATCATAAGCAATCACAGCCTTTTCAGAAAGGACCAGATTTCATCTCAGAACTATTTGTCTGCCCTCATACTCTGACATATAGGAAGACTGTTCCACAATATTAGTAATTTGACAGCTGGAAAATATCAGTTTCTCTCTCGTGATCAGTTTATAGCAACCTAGCAACTGTTGTTTAGTTTAGCTCTTCTTCCCTTCTTTCTTTGTAATATCAGTTTGACACAATATATTTTGGTGGTCCATCCTAGCATACTTTTCCATATTGAAATCTCAGTGATGCCATAGTAATCAACATATTCAGGGTTTTGTACTTCCTCTTTGAATATTACTGACATTTTTTTGTTTTTCCTAATCTTTACATCACGTACATACTGACCTTGTACATTTTCTTACTCAGTTTAATCATTCTACTACTACTGTTCTTAGTGTCATAATTTTTTTAGTAACATTTATAACTTCCAAGGTAACAATAACTGCTAGTTTTGTATTGTATCCACCAGATTCATCAATGGTTAACTAAGAAATTCATCTTTGAGGAATATTATTTTCTTTCTTTTTCTCCCTCCTCCTCTCAGTAGAATTTTCAGTTGTTTTCCCATGTATTAGCTGTGAGACAACAGTAGTTTTCTATTCTTGCCCCTCCCCTCTTGCTCCTGTGGGATGATAATTTTGACCTATACAAATTCTAATAATTTTGTTGATGCAGAAATCAGTAAATCATATTGACATTGAAAGTTAATGTTTATAACTTGCATCTGAAATTGAAGAGAAAAAGGTTTCAGTCTTTTTCAAGGAACATTTAAAAACCCCTAGCTATAGAACAATCTAATTTAATAAGAAAAGTTCTTGTTCTGTTTTTATATTTGGGATAAAATTCTGTCCAAGACATGTGATGCCCATAGGGCAAAAATTTCCACAATTTTTCATAAATATATTGTGAATCTGAGGACCCAAACTAGTCCTTTAATAACAAAGCAGGATTATGAAAGGGAAATAAGGATAAGCAAGGCTGGAAAGCCTTTAACAAGTTTAACCATAGCTAATTATTAAAAAACTTTAAAAGTTTCTATAATCTAGGAAAAGACTTGATCAGAGAGGTTTTCTAAGTATATAGTTCTTGAAAACCTATTTACTTTACTCTCTAACAGCTGCTTGAGTATGATTTGTTGAATTGTTCTATCTCCATCAGATAGGGTTCATTTGCCCTTAAATAGCTATCTAGTACTGTTTTCCAGATCTAGTAGTTTTCCACTCAAAATTACAGTGTCTGAAATACAGAAAAAAATTATTTATGAGTATTTTAAATATAAAGTTCTTAAATTTCTACCCATTTTTCATTTTATTTAATAGTCACAAGTGAAATGGATGAGTATAGTATTAACTAAAACTATATATGGCAGTTTGCCAGCACAATCAGAGGAGAAATATCTGTCTACAATTTTACAAAATTTAGGTGCTGATTATCATAGCTCATCTGAATCACCATCTTACAAGTATTCCCAAGAAAAGAGATGTGAGATAATTTAGTATCACTGTTAACATCTGACCATGAATAGTGATGAAAACTTTTCATTAAAGCTTGTTTGTATCCAATCAAGTACCAAGGTCTTAAAAAAGATTCGCTCTTTAGCATACCCTTTTACATCCCTACATCACTGTCGGAGTCCAGGGAAGCCTGAAAACTTCTCCTGCTCCTCNNAGTTAGTATAGAAAAGACATATCAATAAGACGAGGATTTACTGGTGTTGGAAACAAAACAAAGTACGTAGAGTTTTCTTAATGGCCAATATTAGGTATAAAAGGTAGCTGTTGTGAGTAGCCATTGCTCTTTCCGCACTTGTGTTCCTGGAGGTCACAGCGCTGGCTGTGCCTCCAAGCTTTTGATAAGAGAAAAATAGACAACCTTGAAAAAGCAGAGAGAAGTCTCATTTCATCTTTTTGGGACATGGGACACTGAAGAAGCTAGAAAACCAAACTGGGGACTGTCGGGAAAAACAAACACTGACAATCTCAAAAAAAAAATTGTTCACATACTTTACTTTTCAAGCATATTTTTTTTGTTAATATTTTGACTGAAGACCTTTAAAGACCTACCCGTAAAAGTAGCAGTGGAGGAGCTGAAGGGATACCACTGCCCCCCACACACCATCAGAGAAATAATTTTTATCTTATTAATCAGATGTCAGTTTGCCATTTGTAGATATTTCCCAAGCGAATGCTTCACTGTTCTGTTAAACTTTACAACTCATAGGGTGGTCTAAGCTGCTTTATGGAGGACTGTAAAGACACATTCCAGAGAGAAACAGGAAAAAACATCTAAACCACCCTTTCTTTGGGGAAGTGTTTGAAATTTTTGACACTAAAATATCAGGGGAGTTGTTCTGGATGGGAACATCAGAGAAGCTACAAAAATCCATTCCTGTTGAAGTCGTCAGGTGCAATATAGATACTGTGAAATATCTGGAAAACAAATCTGTAGTACTATGAGACAAAAGCAGTATTCATCAATTCATTTTTCAGTGCCAATTTCTATATATCTCAGAAATTATGACACTATCTTTTATTGTTCCTTCACAGATGATAATGGAATAATAAATCCAGGCACTGATGCTAAATACTTACACAATGGAATCTGCCAAAATCCTGCATTAGCTGAGCTAACATCTGTTAGACTTCAGGCGTAAGATAAATTTCTTAAAATATAAATAAATATAACTCTGAATATGCATGGAATGATTCTATATTATATATGCTTCCTTAGTCAGACAAATGTTTCTACTTAAAATTGAACCATAGTCACACAATACTAGTTGCAGTCTTGTTCAGGATGCTCAATGATAAATAAGATGCTTAAGCTTCATTCACTGCTATTTTCCCCTGCTTGAGCTCTGTTCATTGTTCGCTTTTAAAATTCATTTAGACCAGGTGATAGTCATGCATTCTGTGTCAAAAAATAAAGCTGCATATCTCTTAATCCAATTTTGCTTGCAATGAGTATATTGTGTCCTTTACTGAACTATAATAATCTTTATAGATTAAATAAATGTGTGAGAAGCTGATTTATTTCTCTATGGTTATGTTAGAATAAGATAGTAATTTCATTTGGATTACAACTTCATCTCTCAATAGTCTCTCAATAGTGTTCCCTTTATATCAGTAATAAGGTGCAGTGCAATCAATTAATACAATTTTTATGCAATAGCCCTAGCTGTGTCCTGTATACAATACTTTACACAATCAATCATTGATCAGGTCTTGATTTATTTAACTAACCATCAGCTACAGCAATTGCTGGCAAAAAGATCGAGTGAAGGCATTGGTGCCTCTAGTGACAGCCATGGGTGGTTCCACCACAGCTGCTGAGAAGTAACTGGCCTCTGAGCAGATGAGACTAAAGATAAGACACCTTATTCCTCCCCAGCCCCAATTGTCACATTTTCACCCTGCCTTTTGTCAGGCATTCAGGAAACAGAATTCATGTTTTGGCAGTGGCTGATGGACAAACAAAAATCGCAACTTTTTCCAACTCCTGATTTCTACCAGAGGAATGTACTCATAGAAACTGTAAAATGTGTTCTGGTAACTATCATGTTTATCTTGAATATCCCTGATATAATAATAATTAAAATTACACCCCTGAGAATGTGGCAAAAGATATTAGAGTGACTAACAGAAATCAAGATTTCTCTGCATATGCATATAAATTAAACATGAAAAATGTGACTATGAAAGCATTCAGAATTCACAGAAAAGAGTAACTGCTAGATGGAAATATATTTTGTATATACAGTAAAGTAATCAAATTCTGTGGCAAGCACAAGAGAAGCTCAAATAATAGCTGAACACCTATAATGGCTACGAATGTGGCCTAGCACATTCATCTGTAATTATGAGCACCTCAAGATCCTTACAGGACACCAAAAGGACTTTTGAGATTTAACCCTGGCCAGCAGCTCAGCTCCACACAGCAATTTGCTCACTTCCCTTGAGTAGGATGGGAAGAGAAGGGTTTGGATGAAATTTGGAGGTCTAAAAAAGTTTTCCAAATTCTGTGCACCATCAATGTACATTTCCATTAGGAAATGAAGATACAAAATCAAGTATCCAGATTTAAAGAAACAGTAGTAAATCAGCTGTAGAGGTAACCTCAGTTAAAAGTTTCCACACTAGAAAAACTGACCCTGTTTCCAGAACCCTGTTAAAATTAATCAAAAGTGTCTGACTAAAACTTTACTGAAAGGAACATTTTCCCTGTAAGAAGCAACTTATGTGGTTATGATCATTATCCACTGAAAGAAATGATGTTTTTCCTTTGCTGTTAAAAGTCTAATTATTTCTTCTCTGCTGCTCCTTCTTTAGCCTTTCTGAGAAACTAATTTTATAGCAAATCTGCCAAATGTCATACTGCCTTAGAAAACATTCATTGTTATTTACATTACATAGTTTGTTTGCTTGTTGGCTACTGGGTTGTGTGGGTTTTATGAGCTCTAGTTATAAAATACTCCTACATGAACTTGTCCCACAAAATCCCTAAATAACTTTCTATTTGATGAGACAGCCTATACACTTGGCTGCTAATAATGTTCCTCCCAGAGCAACTAAAGTTTGCATGCTTAAAACCTGGGTATTAGGTTTAGAATATAAATCTTATAATTACTGAAAAAGCTTCAAGAAACATTACATTTTTTCTGGGATAATGTAATAGCCAAACTGAGTAAATAATTTTCTTAGTGAAAAGAAATGTCACAAGAGGCTTCAGTAATTTATTTTTCTGTATAATCCAACTGATAAAATGATATTTTCTCAATTTCATACGTTTAAGGAGTATCTACAGATGCATCTAGGAAGACTTGGAGTGCCTTTTTACCTCCCCTCACTTGATCGACCTTAATTTCTACTGTTAACAGCTATGTTTAGGAAGTCATAATGACATATGCTGTTATGTAATAGAAAATGTGATATCCAGATATGTGATAAATATAAAAAATTCCCTACTTTCTGTGCAATGTACCCACAGGAAATAACATATGTACAGTCCCTAGAAAAATTTGAAGTTAGAATTGCGTGTGATTGTACTTAGAGAACAAAAAACTTCCCTTTAGAAGGGTGTTTCCAGATATATACAAAATTGTATTAATATTTAATTATTCAGAATGTGATTTTCCATGCACGATATCTCCTCAGGTTCAATTTAGTAAAGTGCAGGGAAAAGTGGTTGAACTACTTCCAAGAACAAAATAAGCAAACAAATTAGGTACAAGCAGAATACATCAAGTGAATCTAGCTCTTACCGTGACTTGGAATAGGGGTAGGAAATGTTGCAGAGGGATCAGATGCCTTACAAGAATCGACCATTTACTCTGCTGGTGACCTCTCCCTTCAGGTATTTATAAACACGAATGAGATTCCCTATGAATCTTCTCTTCTCCAGGTTAAATAGTCTCAGCTGCTTCAGTCTTTCTTCACAGGAGTGATGCTCCAGTCCTTTTATCATTCCCTTTATTGGAATCTCGCTTCTAGCTGCATCTCCTTGTACTGAGAAGCCCAGAACTGTAAATTTCTCCATTTCTCACATGGTCATCTGTCACATCAAGCAATTTCTCAAGACATGTCCAACAGTTTTGCATGTTAACTTAAACTCTGGGAAGGGTTATAATCCTCTGCCTGTAGTCCTACCACATCTGGTGTAATTTCAGCACTACAGTATATCAAAACTACCTATATGAGCCTAACAATTCATCTTCTAGATGAGTAGGTCTCCACTGATCAATAGATTTCCTCAATCAGCTGAACTGCTGTCCAGATTCCATTAACTTGGTGGTTTGGTTCACTTGCCTAATCAGATGCATATAGTATCCTGTGAGATTCCCTAGTATATACACAGCATCTGTGTATATACTAGGGAAATTCAACAGAGAAGTAAGGTGAGACAGAATGCCTAAGCCATTCTTGAACAGCACCAGTAATCCAGAAAAAAAAAGGCACCTTAAAAGGTGTTTTAAATAGATTCATGAATGCCTAGTTTATAGTTTATTCACATTATTCACATTTATATCTGAACTTACACTCTCCACAAGTTTCGTACAATTGCCTTATTTACATCTAAATCTATATCTTAGCTGTGACCCAAATTCTGCCTGAAGAATAGGATTGAGACTCCTAAACAGAGGTACATATCACCATTTTGGATGCAAAATATTGTGTCTAGTCTCTACTTTTTGCTCCAGAAGGATTCTGATTTACTTTAGATCTTGTATTACATTTGTACAAATGTCTGGTTGGAGGTAAGAATGTAATTAAATCAGAATTTTTACTTGAGGGTTCCCTTGATAGCTTTGAACATGCCAATTTCTTAGTCATAATACAGTGCTTCAGTGTAACATCCTTTGCTTCTCTTCTTTGAAAATAACTTACATTACAGCTAATATACTAATTTTTCACCAGCCCTACAATTTTCCTTTAAAACACATACATGAATGTTTTTCTAAATGAGTAATTGCTCTCAAATGCTCTTTTTCCCTCTTTTCTTTTTTTTTTAAATTATACTAGTCCCTACTCAGTCATAATGACCTTTTTTCTTTAATGGGTTACATAGACAATATTGGAATTAATGTCCATTTAAGAAATTATTCCAGTGTTCTTTGAATTATCTAAATCAATATATTTTCTCATTTATCATACATAGCTGTGAGATCTTCATTTTTGTATGTATGCAATGAAAGGAAAGGGTTACTATGCCAAGTAATGCACAAGTCAAATGCAGCAGACAAAACTCTTGAAGGTTTAGGCACATAGGCCAGTAATCTGAACTACTAGTTCAGCAACCAGTGTTTTTTGAGAGAATTCCCTTGAGGACATCTCATAACCTCCAGCAACTGGTATAGAAGGCAGAACTTCAGCAGTTCTGTGCCATGACATGTCTTTTAACCCAAATCTCTAGTGACATGTTCATAATTAAGCAGTCAAATTCCACTCATAAATCTGAGCAGTTAAATTTTTTTTTTAGTTTTTAGGATATTTTTACACAACAGCAAAAGCATTAGAGCTGTCTTAGATTTATTTGACTTAATGATACAGGTTTTCATTAAATTTGTATAAATTTAAGTTTGATCAGTGTTTTAGTCTCTGAATTGGCTGTACACCTGACAGTTCTGAAACAGAAGCTGAGTGTTAATATGTCACTGAAATTTAACTAATATGTCTTAACTTTCATTAGATTCTGCTTACTGACTATGAGATTTAGAGATTTTAACTGGCTAATGCACAGCTTGAAGAGCAAGTTTACATATTCCTGATATCTATCACATAGAGATACTTGGAATTTTAGTGACAAATATAGACATTTGCAATGTGACATATGTTTAGCTAATCCGGTCATTTAGAATGTCTTTACAGTTAAAAGGACACATATCACATAATTAATTTCATCCAGATGTCATAACTGGAAAGACATATGAAATGTGCCTCAAAGGATTCTCTCTCCATTGACTAGTTCAGGTTACTGCTACTCTCCATTGAATAATCAGCATACCCAGCTTTCAATTCATTTTTATGCAAAGGCATCTCTGCCTTTTAAAGTAGTCCAAGTTATTCAAGCAGTTGCATTATGTTGGCAGACATGATACTACTTCTGCTTTGCTTTGTATCAGCAGTTGAAGACAAGGCTGTGAAATTTTGAAACAGTTAAATCAGATGTCCTTAATATTTGGGTCACTAAATTGTTCCACCTGAAGAGAGTCAACTTCTGACAAGTTCAGATATCAGCAATGTGGATATATATGTGTAAGGCACAGGTGTAGAATCCATTTCATTGCCTACCTTTAGATGACCAGTGGCATGTGAAATGCCCTACAATGCAAGTTGATTGTCAAATTCCTCTTAGAAGTGACTCCCTGTGAGAGTCTGAAAATAGCTCATGCCTCAAACATTGATATAAAGTTTTAAAGAAGCTACAACCACAGAAAACTCCTTGAAGAACTTTGGACTGTAAACCAAACTACTGAGATTACATAAAAGGAAAACCAATTCTTTCATCAACCTCAGGCCCCGGGAGAAACAAACAAGCAAACAAAGAAAAGAATGTGAGCCAAACCCAGCAGCCATGCTAAGATTCATCCGTGGTTGAGTTTGGGGTGGGGGACATCACAGCTTGCAGAAGTCAGGTTTACACAGACTCCCCCCTGTGAAATGAGACTGAGGGGGAGGAGGTTTTGGGTGTAACCTCTGGTCAGAGGCAGTGAACACCTATCCTCCAATTTACACAAACTCTCCCAGCTGTGGAACCCCCAACCCTGGGGAGTCTGCATCCACGGGACACTCACAGGGGAGGCAGCTGAGGGGGGGTCAGAATCCATCAAAGGCCCCTGAAGTCTCCCCAGAACCATCCCTGAGGGTTTGCACCACAGGACTGCAACAAACCCAGAGTCTGTTGTAGGAGACAATGGCAAACTCCCCCAATCCAGGGAGGTGCTGGGCTTTCCTACCTGGCCTGAGCATATAGTAACCCATCTGATTCTATGCTTTTGGGGGGACCTTCGCTACCAAGAACATCAGAGAGGATCACGGGAGCATCAGTGGGATCCATGGAGTAGTGATATTTTCCTTATTCTGTGTCTGTCTCTTTCTGTCCCTCCACATATTTTCTATTTCTTTCTCTTCTTCTCTCTCCTTTTCTCTCTCTCTCCATCTCATCAAATAAAACTGTTACTATTGTCACTGATATATGATCTTGTTTGCACCTTAATTCAGGAAGAGGCGTTTCTAAGAACCTCAATAATCAGATCCTAACACTTGTGCTTCCCCTTAATCTTAGATCATAGATGATATCCTGAAGATATGCTGAGATTGCAACCCCTCAGGTGGTGTAAATGCCCTTTCTGCTCAAGGACACATTGCTGTCTGCCTGCTCTGCGATGACTTATGTGATGGAGAACCCCTAGGTTCCCTGAAGAAAATCCTCCCACAAGTTTCACATCTACCTTGCCACAGCCTGCGAGTTTCACAGGCCTTGGTAAAATATTTGGACCATATTTAGCTTGTTTGATGATCTCAAGAAGAAAATAAACAACAAATTGGTATAAAATGTTGTAGGAAAACGATAGAAAATGCACTTTCTGACACTGTATTCAAAAAATCAAGAAAGCTCATTTATGTGATCAGAACAATAGAGAAGAATGCTCTACCTTGCACTACATTATTTCTTCAGTGGGTGCTTTTAAATCAGAAAGTTATGAAATTTAAAAAAACCCAGCACTACAGAACTCCAATTTTCAATATTTTGAGCATCTGACTGTCTTAAAAACCTATTTTAAGGATTGAAAAAACCGCCAACAAACCAAACTGAATTTAACTGTTTCAGTGATTTAGGAAACAAAGTTAAAAAAAGATTTTTTAATATGTATTCCAGATAAACAATGACCAAATAAGAACAGTTTATAAGGGTCGTTCATATTACGAATAAGTTGTAAATAAGAAATGAATAGTTGGTAAAATTGATATATGTAAGCATAATTCAATATAATCTGACAAAATGAGAAATTCAAATTAAGACCAAATGAAGAAATATTTGCTAAGACCCATCTCTATTAGACAGATTCTCAAGGGAAATTAAAGAAAAATGAATGTTGGAGTGGTTTAAAACCCAGCTGAAGGAAGCAGTGCAGGTAAACCAGCATTAAGGTAGCCACCATAAATCTAACATATTTAAACGCAAACAATTTTGTGAGCAAAAAAATTTAAGACGCACTAAGGTAGTTATATGTGTCCTTCACATCGATATCCGAGGAAGCACTGGTTCTGGCACTCCATATTAATTTCTTTATTTCAATTAATTAATTTTTTTATTACTCCAATTTATAAATTCCAGATTTAAAAGAAAATAATGAGGCAATTTTGAAGTAAAGGCTTAATCGCAAATACATGTTCCCCTCATGAAGGTAAATCTAATTTGAAATAACACAAATTTAAACTGGCTAATATCTTTAATAATATCAGATTTCAGCACTTCTATAATGCAATTAGAATTGTAAGTTCTGAATGTAACAGGAGAAACAATTCACAGAAATTGTATTCTTTCTTGTACAAAACAGAGCTGAATTTTGATTTGGGAAAAAAGCAAAAAAACAAATAAAACAACAACAAAAAACCCCACCCCACACCAAATCACAGATAAAATACATAATTTATTTATTAAAAGTAGTCCATGCAAAACATTTGAACTTGTTTTTATTTTTTTTTTTATTTAGTTCCCTGACAACAGTTGTAGCAGACCTTTATAAACTACCAAATAGATGCTAAAGAAAAGTGTATTGGTTCATAAAGTCTCTCTTTTAATAACAGAGAGAAAATTAATTTTCCATTTTGTTATCCATTTTAACATGAATTTCCCAAATATGGGTAAAAATGAATAGTAGCCTTTCTTCTCAATGTCAGGATTTCTGTTTGCATATCTATAGCTATCAACACAGCAAGCCATTTAATAGTGGTCATTTTCCATATGATAAATAAATCTAAGATACTCTTCAATAGCAAGAGTTTTTCTGTTTCCAAATTTGCTGATGTATATTCATACTTACAAAAAATATTTCTATTCAATTAAAATAAATTTATTTAAATTCAGTGATGAGACACAGGTGAGAAAGTAATGGGAGAACTAAAACTGTTTTTTCTCATGTCTTCTAAAATAAAAATAATTCTATATACAAAGCATTTTAAAATAAGCAAGATATGATTGCATTCTACTTAGGTGCTTCTTGGAAAGGATTAACAATTGTGCTCTTCTGTAACTAAAAAAAAAAAAAATAATAAGAAACAACTGAGAAACAACGAACAAGGGAACCGTAAAAGAATGATCTGAAATTGTAGATAATTATCTGGGAAAGCCATGGAACTTTTATCCATATATTTTGATGGACAGGAGGCATTAAAAAAGAAAGAAAGCTTTAGGGTTTTTAAATCTGGAACTTATATCCAGAAATGTTTTTCAGAAAAGACTGTTCTGTATAGATTTTTTCTACTAACATTTTTTTCTAGTTCTAGACAAAAATTGAAGTCTACAGAGATATTCAGAAGTCTATACTGTAATTTAAAAATCCAAATGAGCAATCCCTTAAAATAAATCTTGTTTAATTATTCATTACCTGGGAATTAATGGGAATCTAAATTTCTGCCTGTAATATTATAGTGTTTCTATTGTTTATAATGTTTCTATTGTTTATAATGTTTCTATTGTTTTGACTGCTTGTTTTGGCTCTCACATCAGAAATAATTATACACAAATTCTCAGGAGAAGGCATTTGTTGAATACAGAACTTCCATTTCTAAAGTAAATATTATGACAGTGTAAGTGTTACATAAAAGTCAAACATCAACATTTTTTTCCCTTTTATAGTGTTCTTTAAAGATTGAGCAACCTCTCTCAATTTTCAGGTATTTATGGAAGCCTTATTTATTTAACTAGATGAGTAGGTTACAGCTTCCCAAATATATCTATTTCAAGAGAAGCAGAAAGAAAAAATTTAAAAAATATTTGTTCGGCCCCTTCTCTTTGGTGTCTCTGACTAACTATGCTCTATGGGCCATAGATCCATTGGGATCCACCCAAGAGTACTGATGGAGCTGGCAGAAGAACTTGCTGAGACACTTAAGTCATTTACCAGCAGTCCTGACTAACCAGAGAATCCCAGCTGACTGGAAGTAGGTGACTATGAGGCCCATCTGCAAAACAAGTTGGAAGAGGGATCCATATAACTACAGGCTTATCAGCCTGACCTCAGTGCCAGGGAAGGCAGTGGAGCAGATCATCTTGGCTGATGATCTTGGCTGATGCTTGGAGCAGACCATCCTGCAGCGTATGCAGGACAACCAGGCAGTCAGACGCACTCAGAACGTGTTTGTGAAAGGTGAGTGCTGCTTGGCCAACTTGATCATCTGTGACAAAGTTACAGGCTTAGTGCATGAAGGAAAGGTTGTTGTCTGCCTAGACTTTAGTGAAGCTTTTGACAAAGTCTTCCTCAGCATTCTCCCGGAGAAACTGGCTCCTCATGGCTTGGATGGATGCACTGTCCCTTGGATGAAAGATTGGCTGGATGGCTGGGCTCATAGAGTGGTGGCCAATGGAGCTACATCCAGTGGTGGGCTGGTCACAAGATGGGCTCCCCAGGGCTCAGTATTTTGGACAACCCTATTTAATATCCTTATCTGTGATCTGGACGAGGGGATTGAGTGCCCACTTGGTCAGTTCACAGATGATACCAAGAAGGGTGGCAGTGTTGAACCACTGGAGGATAGGATGGCTCTGCAGAGGGATCTGGGCAGGCTGGATTTGTCATCTGAGACCAATGGTAGGGGTTCAACAAGGCAAGGGTCAGGTCCTGCACTTGGGCGACAACCACCCCATGCAGTGCTGCAGGCTAGGGAATGAGTGGTGGAAAAGCTATTTATTACTGTAATAAAGATAATAAACTGATAATAAAGAATAGATATCAAGCTCAGATATGAATTCCTGCATTGAAATTGAAATCATTGAAGGCAATTTAAACAGAAATCCCAAACCCTTGTAGTCTGGCTGTGGAATATACATCCAGTTTTCTCTATGAACAGTAGCTTCATCCCATCTGCTGCTCTGCAACATGCAGGCTTCTTCTGTGGTCTCTTGTGGTGACTGTCTGAAGGGGAACATTCAAGCAACTGAATCATGTCCTTTGCATCTCCTTGATATTTTGAGACAAGAAAATATGGCCTCAAGCTCTACCAGGGGAGGTTCAGGTTGGACATCAGGAAGAATTTCTTCACTGAAAGGGTGGTCAGACATTGAAATGAGCTGTCCAGCAAGGTGGTGGAGTCACCATCCCTGGAATCCTTCAAGAAGTATCTGGACATTGCCATGGTATAGTTGACATGGTGGTGTCCAGTCAAGGGCTGAATTTGATGATATTGGAGGTCTTTTCCAATCCTAATGATTCTATGATTAAAAATATAATATACTAAAGGATTCGGTGAACTGATAATTTAGTTATCTAAATAAATAAATATATTTAAATTTAAAATAAAGTGCAATTAAAACTAAGTAGATGTATATCTAAAGTCTAAATATAAAGTAGAAGGTCCTGAACTCGGTGGAAGTAATCAGTCTGGCTTATAAAGCTATTCCATCTTTAAAGCCCATGAAATGCCTGTTTCAAGAACAATGATGGAAATAGTGCACTCAGGTTAGGGATACACGATCCTCTTCTGATATTCTAAAAGCATAATCCTTATAACCAAAGGGTTATTATTCTTCTCTTTCTACCTGTTAAATTAAATAGGATTAAAAAGACTGAAAAAGCATAAAAGAATATAAATTCCTTTCCCCTGTATTCTAATATTCTTTCTAATAGTCTTTGAAATTCTAATCTGCTTCATGCCTTTAAGACAGTTAGGTAGAAGAAATAGCATAAAAGAAATTATAAGCCACATGAGACAGTGTCAAACCTTCTCAGTATGCATTCCTTGGCTAAGACAACCCTTCAGGCATCTGGTAAAGAAAGTATGCTTTCCATCACACTTTGTAAAACTCACCAAGTAATTAGGAATACTCCAAATTTACAATAATTGCAATTGAAAGGAAACATAGAAGGAAAACAGAACCCAAAATTTCAAGGTAATGGATAGAAGGTGAAAAGACATCATACATGTTCTCAGTTTAGTTAGATGGGAAAGACTATTTCTGATAATAAAAGAGGCAGCAATATGAAACTTATTGAAATGATTCATAACTGGAGGAAAGATGAGGCTGGATTAGGAAACACAAGTTCCTGTATCAGTTTAACGTTTAACTGTGTTCCAATGTGGTGAAGGCAAACTACACTCTACATATTAATTAGCAAAAGAGTACCTGGAGAACTGAGGGTAGTGACTATTCAGCATTGGTGAGGCCTCATATAAGATACAGTTTTGTTCTTGCTGTACAAGAGAGGTGTTGACAAACTGGAATAAATCCAGTGTGGGCCACCAAGGTGCTTAGAAGGATGAAGTTCTTGCAGTATATGAGGAGAGACAGAGACAAAGAGCTGGTCCTGCTCTACTTCGAGAAGGAAAGATTAAAGGGAGATTGCTTTCTACAACAATTTAACAAAGGACTGCAAATAAAACATTCAGATGGTGATTGCATGATTCTAATTGGAAAGGGCTTAAACTGAGCTGTGGGTGTTTTTTATTTTTATTTTGTTTTTCAGAAGAAAAATAGTGAATACTTTAAAAAATTAAAATGTTTGTAAACAGTAAATTTTGGATAAAAATTCCTTGCTGTTAGATGGACCACATATCCAGTAGTTTTCCAAAGATTAAAGAGGGCACTTCATAGTTTTCCAGGCTCTGTTACGGCGCAAATTGTTTCACTATAGCTAACACTGATTTATACTTGGACTAGAAAAACACATGTATTTTCATAAACATATATGATATTGATTTATGTAAATAGAAAAGCGCAGTGGCTGAGGATGCTGAGATCTCAGGCTTGCTTGTTATTATTCATGGGAAGGAAGTGACTATTTTACTTTGCGATGGAAAGTGAACAGAGGTGGTGGATACTAACCAACTGTAGCTTTACTTTCAATACTAGTGTAAAAGCTCTTCATCAGATCTGTTATTCATGGGCAACTTTCAACAGCAGAACTTCTCCAAGGAAAATTTGGTATGTCGCAGAATGGCTCACAGTTTGGAAGATACGAAACCAGGACACAATACAAGGATTTAATATCAAAGAATGAGACTCTGCAACTTCCTGTTGCTTTTAAAATAATGTGCATGTGTATGCCTGCATATAAAGATACATAGTTTTGTTTTGGGTATTTTGGGGAGTTTTGAGAGGGTGGGTTGTTGTATTGGGGGGTTTGCTTTGTTCTGTTTTTTTTTTTTTTTTTGGTTGGGGTTTTTTTGTTTTGTTGATTTTTAGGTTTTCGGGTGATTTTTGAGGACTATCTGCCATTTTCAGAAATTTGCTATGATTTAGGAACTGTCCACAATTAAAACATGTTGAAGAAAACATTTTGTGTTGTAAGCAATTTTTCTCAGTGCAATTTACAAAAATAGTGCAATTTAGTAGGATTTCCCTAAACATTTTAATTGTTTTAAATTAAACTAAACAATTTAATTGCAGCACAGACACTTACAGTCCTCATTCTCCTCTGTAGCTTTTTCTTTCAATATTCTGAAAAACAAGACACTGCTGCTTGTGGAAAATCAGGAGATATTTTTATTTTACTGGAGAATTGGCTTGTGAACTTGTCCTTAGAAAAAATGTTTTCGACTATTTATCCTTAGAGGTGCCAATATCGTGAACATTCCATATTAGAAAGGAACAACAAACACCAACACAAATAATGGTATACAACACTGTTCCATACAGCAGTTTTATTTTCCCTTTCATTCTCCTGAACTGCCCTTCTTTGCTCTTCCGTTTGACTTATTCTGTTATTAATGAAAAGGATATTTTATTTTAAAATATTTTTAATATTCATTATCTTTCTTGACTTTTAATACATGCAATGAAAGTCTCAGCTGTATAAACTTAAAATTAATTAATGTTAAATTCAGGTAAGCGACTCTGAAATATTCAGTTTAGATTTTGGTTGATACTCAATAAATCTTGATTCAGAATCAAGGATTCTATTGCATTCATTCTTTTTTTTTTCACACCTTAAGTAGACTCCATAGTATTTTCTTGTGTATTTTAAATTTTTCTATATATAAACAAGAGTTTTGACTTATCATTTTTTATATATAGTTCAAGGATAAAATGACTACATACTGATGCACTAAATTTTGTTAACATTACCCTTGATTTTTTTTCCATTAAATTTATTTTTAAATCCAGAAAATATTCAATTTTAGTCATTCAGGACCATTTTTAAATGATCTCAGACAAAAGCCTTAGAAATCCATTTATGATAAGGAAATCTAAAACTCTTTAAAAATTTGTTCTATAAGAAATCAATAAAATCTTCACAGTTGTCAAAGATGTCATAATTCTTTGAAGCAAGTTAGAAAATAAATGGGAAAATATGCAGTTCTCAGTGACAGAGGACTTGGACTTGTTGCAGGTTTGTATAAATATTTAACTTAATGTTTCAATTTTCTGAATGTACACTCTGCCACTTAGTACATAGGTAAATAAAGTTGCAGGCATACACCATAATCAACAGGTATTTTCTTATGCTATTTTCCATATGACTTTCCTTTCAGAATTTACTAGCATTTCATTCCTTTAGTGTAAATTTAGGAACAGGGGTTTCTTGTGTTTCAAAAAAATTCTGTCCTGGCTCATTTAGCTCAGATTCTGTCTTGAGTACATCATAAACAACTTAGGCCATTAAGGCAATTTTAATCCTCGAGGGAAGCAGTGAAGCACAATTTTCTTGTTCTTTAGTAAGTTCTACCTAGTGAGATACAACATAAATTTCTTTTAATTGCCACTTTATATGTAGCATGAATATCACAGCTGAAAACAGTTCTTAAAAATAAATTGAGATCATATATCAGCTAGACAACTTGTTTCATTTTTTTCTGATTCTTCAAAGCTAAAAAAAAAAAATTGTCTCGGTTTGCGACAAATTAGGAGGAAACGTCCTGAGATGAACATATCCTTTAATGGAAGGCAGGCTTTGGCAGCCCCTCCTCCACGGATTCAAAAGGAATTTCTTGAAGGAAAGTGAAAACAACCTGTTTATTTAACAAGCAAAGTGCACACATGTGAGGGGCAGTGAGCCTACCACACGAAGGTCCCTGAGGATCTCCTGGAGGGATGGACCCCAGTAGAAGAAATGCTCCCCAGATTGGGGTGAGAAAAAAAGGCTTTTCCCAGGATACCTTGTCATGTTATGTAGATGTACCCCGGTTCTGTTTCTCTAATTGGGCCATTGACCTCCCTGCCCCTTTCTACCCTGTATGTACAAGATCATTGGCCCCTGATGCTCCCTTTGTCCTCTCCTCCCCATACTTAACCCTGGACCCTTCCCTGATGTTCGCCTTTGTCCCTGGAACCCTTCACGCACATGGCTGGAATAAACCTCTCCATGGAACCCCACAGAGAGATCCTTCCCAACTCTTTGTCGTCCGCCTCAACTACAGAGCTATCCATGGTGTGCGTGGGTGAGCATGTGCATGCGTGCAGCACCGACTGAGCGGCTCCATCAAGGAGACGCTTCCAGAAGGTCACTGCGCCCCGTGCCACAGCCAAGATGCTGCATCACATGCAGGCACAAAGGGAAAAAAAAAAGTTAGATAGTTAGATAATAAACCTTCTTGTTGTGGAGAAAGATGGTGGATTTTTTTAGAGTGCTGCTCAGCTTCAGTCAAGGTCCTCTGGAGCCGGGGGCAATGCCCCAGGGCCTGCCCTCTGGGCTGCGGCTTGGGCCTCTGACAATGTTCTGGTTCTCGGATCGGAGCAAAGCTGAACAGTTCTGGGAGAAGAAGAAGTCACAGTCCCAGGAAAACTTCTTGACTCAGCTAATGAATGAGAAGCTAGCTAAAAAGCAAAGGAAGGCAACTCTCTTCCCTGCTGCAGAGCCAAGAGCTGGAGAGAGAGTGAACAAGTTATCTGTGTTTTTTGAACACAGCTACCAAAGGAATTACACCTCCTTCCCCCTCCTTGCTCTCAGATCTAGCTTAAAGGTACAGGATTCATGTCTGGGCAATAAGCAGATGATAGAGAATACAGTATCATACAGTCATCCCAGGACAAATAGGAAATTAGGTTTCAATGGGTAAAAAATGGGCAAGCTTTCCTCTTGTTCCTTCTTTCCCCATTACACATTAGTAGAAAGGATAGGTGACTGATATCTGTGGTTCTGAAAGAATACAGCACATATAAAAAAATGCAGAAGAAGTGAAAGTGTTAGTTATTTTACACACTTAGACTTTAATGCAGCAATCACTAAGAGATGTTAGCATCCTGGTCTTGATCAAAGCAGTTATAGTATTTTGGTCTGAAGAAATATTAGTGAATTTCATTTGCACAAATGACTTTATAAGATAAAAAAAATCAGAAAAATATTATATGTCAAAGTTTGATTTGTTGAAGTTTCTTCAGATAATTCTTTCTTTTACAAAAAAGAAAGAAAATATTTTCAGAGGGAGATGTTAGTAATTTGTCCTATTGTTAATCTTATATAGTGTAGACTGAGTTGATGAATACCATGAGTATGTAGGAATATTTCAATTTAGCAAATACAAGTTACTAAATAATTCTAAGTTCCAGGGTATGGCACTTAAACAGAAAATTCTACAAAACAACTTGCCAGATGTGTCCTTTAGCTGTAATTGGAGAAACCAAGTTTCAGCATTCTACTTATGAAAATAGGAATACAGAAACCACATTTACTTATCAAGTAAAAATGACCTAAATAAACCGTTCCAGAAAATATTCCAGATACTACAGCAGTAGCTACTCATCTGAGTCACAACAAAAATCCTTGCCCTCTGTGTACAAATATATTCAGAAAGTATATGTCTGAAGGAGAGTCTAATTAAATGAGTTTTAAAAGTCATGTTATTTTGAATGATTTGTCCCTAACTCTTTGTGATAGATTCCTTTTATCCTCACCACCGCCGCCTCCCCCACACTTCAAACAGTGATGTACCAAGAATATTTAAGCTGGATATTAAATTAAGTGACCAAATAAGAATTTAATTTATAATTAATAGGAAAGTTGCTCTGTGCTAATTTAGTTACAGTATATTTTTAGATAAATATTGGGAGGTTATTTTGCTAAGCAGGCTCTTTCTTGCTAATTTCCTAGCTCGAACATATTTTTTCACATCAGCAATTTCACAAATACCCTTGAGGGACCTTAATTTCCTTTATCTTTTTTGACAAATAGCAGTTCTTTTTTCCTCCCATATCCCAGTGATTTTTCTTAGACAAAAGCATGAAACTCTCTGAATAAGACAGTAACATGATGTTTAGGTTGTTGTCTAACCTCATGGGTTTTTTAAACATTCATAAGTTTTTCTATGTTTTAACCTGCTTAAAGCCAAAGAATGGAGTTCTCTTTTACATTAATCTAGGGTCAGGTTAGAATAGGAACTGTAAGAACCCTTTGATGCTGTAGTTCAACACTCATAATTAGAAAAGGATATGATGAGTAACAATAAACAGAGTATGTGTGGCAACAGAGACTGGAAACTCAAAGTACCTTACTTATGCATAATTCATTTCGTGTTTCCATTTTTTGCATATTCACAGCTGGCTTAACTCAGATGTTACCAGTCTAAATACTTCCTCTAATTAACTTTGGTAAGAAAAAAGGTCTTCATTAAGAACAGAATTAACCAAGTAGGGCAAGGAGGGAAGAAAGGAGGGAGAGAAGAAAGAAGGAAAGAAAAAGAGAGAGAGAGAAAGAAGGAGAGGAAGAAAGAAAGCAAGAGAGAGAAAGAGAGAGAAAGAAAGAGAGAAAGAAAGAAAGAATCCTATTCATAGGGTACAAAGATTTCTCTCAAGTTTGTGAATTAAATGGCTATTACATTTTTCAAGATTTTTTCCCCTTTTACAGACTCCAGGGAAGTGACTAGAGTTTGCATACCATAATGAAGAGAGTCACTGGCTTCATACTATTTTGATCTTCTCTATTGGAGAACATTGAACATCTTTTTTTAGTAGTCATTAGTAAGATGGTTGTAACAGTAAATAATAGATAATAGGTTGTAACAGTAAAATAGTTTGTGTAAAAGTAAATGTAAGAACCTAAATAAATAAGACATACTTTAACCACGAAAATGCAGAAGACAACCATGGTCCAAAGAGTGAAGTGTTTCCAGGGAGAAGGTATGACACGGCGTGGTGGTTAGTGAGTCACGTACCACGTCCTGTCCTGGGGAGCATCCTTCACTGGACATTCTGGCACAGCTACTGAGGCAGGCACACAGACACACTCATGCAGGTATGCACGGGAACACACTCACACCAGGATAGCTCAGGAGTTCAGCATTGATCAGAGACAAAGAGGCAGGAGGGGGTCTTTGTATGGAGAATCTGAGGGTTTATTCCATGGGGGATCCAAGAACAAAGTAACCAAGGTACAATCAAGGGTTCAGGGGTTTTATCCGTGGATGGGAACCAGTGGGTAAAGGAATGGTTGGAGTACACAGTCCAATGGGAATACAAGAGAGGAGAGGCTGAAAGAGGATACCAGGGTAGGGGGAACATCCCAGAATGAGGCAAATATAGCGGGGCGAGGGTAGGTTGTGGGCCAATGGGCTGACTAAACAGGGGGAATCAGTATGGGACTGCTCTGCCTTATGGAGAGAGCCTTCTCTTCACTACAACCTGGGGGAGGTTGTCTTAAACTTCTGAACTGTCCCACCAGTGGCTTGCTGGTTCAGGAGATGCAGCCTCTCTGGTGGTCCCAGCACCAGGCTGGGCCACTGCAACAAAGGTACACGAGTGTTGGGTGGAATTCTGTTGCCACTAATATTTTTGGTAGCTTTGCAGCAGTGATGGACTGCATGTGAGAGCAGACAGTCTGAGCCTGAACCCTGGCATTCTGAATACACAAGTGAAAATGCAAAATTATAGTTAAGTCTCAAACTACTTTTACACTCATTAAATTCAAAATGGGTCATTTTTAATAATGAGATTTTGCAGCTATTTAGTCACTGATCATTTTCCCAGTTTTAATTAATTCCAATTTCAAAGACAAAGTTCTGAATATGCATGGATGCATTGGAAATTAGGCTTGCCTTTGCTGGTTTACAGCAGTAGTTTATTTGTCGATGGTTATAGAGAATTAGAAACTCCCTCAGAAAGTTTAGAGTACTGTAGGAGGAAGTCATGATCCAGGGTAAGTCTGTGTGTTTCCTCTAGAGATGATTGATAATTTCATTTTATTTTGTGGATGCTCTCAGCCTTCCAGGATTAGCCCTTTACTTTGACCTTCCTCCTGCGTATTGCAAATACTCTCTTAGAAACAGAGATGGAACACCATACATGATATTATGTCACTTATATCTGATTTTACAATAGTTGCCACCTTGCCCATTATGGCTGTAATGGATTACTATTTTCAATATTGTCTGCAGCCCAGTCTGCTGAATAAATTACTCAAAGGTTAGCCCAACGGTCTACAGTTACTCAGCGAACAAAGGAAATTTTGTTTCAATCAACCAGTTTGGCAATCAAAAAAAGAAGACTCTGCCTTTACAGAGTAATTTCTACAGCTAATAGATACACGCTCCTCTTCCAGAAAAAGAAAAAACAAAGGGCATTGACCAATGTGAAAGAAAAGATGCTCTTTTTTAACTAGGGCAATGACAGCGATTCCGTGTGTTCCAGGAAAGACAAGATTAGGATATTGATAGAAATTTCTCTGTCTCTGACTTCCTTTAAGAGTATCTATCCCTTCAGACTGCAAAGATAGCTTTGATAAACACATTCTGAACTTTCTGAATATGTGAATTCAGAGGCATCATCCAACATGCTTGTAGTGGGTTGTGACATAGTTGATGGACAGTCTTTTAGACCAATCGCTTCTTGCGATTTTGCATACTTAAAGGCAGAAAAGGCGTGGAAAACATCTCTTCTTTGTTCTGACTTCCTGTGGAGGGGTGGCCGGGCTGGGGCCGTTCTCTGGCGAGGGCAAAAAGCCTCTGAGAAAAGCGGTCCTGGCTCTAGAGGGGCATCCAGGATCAGCCTTAAACAACAGGCAGCTGAGAAACAGCTGTGAGTTGCTGTGCAAGAGAGACCACCTGTCGCGACTTCTCGGGACAGGCAGGCTTCCCCAATCCCCCTGCCACGTGGCCCTGCACAGACCCAGAGGGAGCCAGCAGAGCTCTCTGCAGCCAACACAGCTTATATTGAACTGAAGAAGACACCATGCAGCCAGCAGAATAAAGGGAAAGAGGCTTTCTCCAATGTAAAGCTTGAAGAAAGTCAACTCTTCAACGTGGCAGCTCCAAGGTCAGAGAGAGAAGGAGAAATCATATGGGACAGAGCCAAAGATGGTGGTGGGGAAAGGAGGCTGACGTGTGTTTTTTGCACATACCTTAGAAATGCTCTCTGCAGGCTGTGGTAAAAACTGTAATATCACAAACTCTATGTCTCTTTTGAATCCATTTTTGAAGTACATAGGGAGATGAAAATTCATGTGTGGCCTGTGAAGATGTGAGAAGTGCCTATGCCAAGCTGTATAGGAGCAGGGAAAGACTTTTAGAGATTTTGTAGAAAAGAGAACCTTTGTTTTCAGGCCAGAATAACTCATCTTTAAAAAGACTAAAATTCTATGTCTATTGGGTCCATGACTGCAGTATGAATAAACTGTGAGATTTTCATGGGAGAGATGTTTTTCATTGCAGCAGATTGTTTCTTTCTGGGTGTAGTCTTGCAGGTAACAGTTTGGAAACCACATTAAGCAGAGAAAACCCTTTTCCTTAAGCATAAGAGACTTTTTAAGAACTGTAACACTGACCAAATCCCATGTTTTGTTATCCTTTGTACAAGTTGGTGAAAAGGGGGGTGGTGCCGGAAGACAAGGGAGTGTTGCTTTAATTTCTTATTATTTCTTTTTACTTTAGATTCTGTTAGCAATAAACTTTTATTTAAACAGCAACTGTTTAAGTCTGAGCCTGTTTTGCCATGCAGTTCTTTTCAGTTTTCCTCAATTAATCTTAAATTTAAATTTTTATTTTCCCCTTGCTCTGCTTAATTACAGCAGAAGAAATAAGTAAATAGATTTCACATGCTTTGGCATTTAAACCAGCGTCAAACCATGACAATGCTCATGTCTCACCAGAATATAGTTTTGAATTTCAACTATGATGTTAAGTTGCATTCCAGTGTCTTGAAACACAAAATTATTGCACACTGCATGAACAGAATTAAAATTCATGGATGAAAGGATAGAAATCCCACTTGGCGCCTGGAGAAATAAAATCTCATCTTGAATGTGTTTTATTTACTATTGTCCTTACACACATAGTTTTTGTAGTACTTATACTATCGCAGTATACAAGATAATTCTTGCACATCAAATGAGATATGGATTTCCTCTAAGGAGTTCCAAAATCTAATTTGTATAGATTAAAAGTACTTAAGACTGTATATATGATAAGGTGACAAGGTAGAGCTATGGCAATTTCATTCAGAGAAGTGGATTTTTAAAAGAATTTTAAATACAGGTTTTTGTCCAGTACCATGCCCCACTTTGAAAAATCAGATATTTCCTTGTTTTCTTCAGGGGTTTTATTCCAGTACACCACAACATAGTCCAAGAAAAAGACTTATACAATATGAATCTTAAATGTGTTGAATTCTACTCTCAACATAGTTTCTCTATTGCTGACCTTGCCTTCTGTTGAGCAGAGAACAGCAGTGTCCCCATTTCTGACTCTTGGCTGTGCACAGTATGTTCTTAAGTTCTTTTTATATGTGTGGGCAGGAAAAGAAAGGCAGTGCATATCTTCTAAAGAATGTCACATATTCTTTCCTGTGGACCAAACAGTCTTGATGGTATATAAAAATCTCCTACTCACCTCACGTTCTACTCTTTTCCTAATGTTTTGCTCCCAGAGAAATATTTCTCTTGTAAAAAGCATAAGCATAAGAGATTAATAAAATTAGAAAATCCGTGAAATGTCATTGTCTTCTGAAACCGTATGAATATTGATGAAAGAAGAATCTTATTTTAAAATGTTGGGTTTTTTTAAGATCAGGAATAAAGGCCAGATAGGTTTAGGTAGGTATTAAAAATTACTTCATGTTTATTTCATGTTATTTCAATATTATTTCATATTTTAAAAGATAAAAGATAACATTTTGCTGTTGATCAGACTTAGTAGACTACACATTGCATCATTTTATTTCCTGTTTATAGAGTGTTTAGGATGTCTGGCACATTTGGAAGGGACATGGTATTTTCTTTCTCAAGAGTGCATGGCAATATCATTTTTTGGGCTGGAGAAGCAGCATCACTTTAATGCCTGGTACTATGAGAGAAAATTTATAGAAATGGTGGCTATGAAAATATACTTTAAAACTGAAAATAATACCTTTACCGCCTACTCATCTGAAAGACTGTTGTTACATAGTCTCAATATTCATAACAGTAAAGAAATAATCTAGTAATAAATCACAAGGCATTTATGCTATTTTTGACAATCCCCTAATCCTGGCATGCATCTTTGCCTTCAGCCATCCTGTAATATTCATTTGGCAAAATGCCAGTGACCTAATTTCTACAACCATTCATAATATTGTTAACATGCATTGATTTTTAAAGTGCTTGTTACTCAGCCCTCACAAAAGTTATCACCTGAAAGAAAGAATGGTCCAGAGATTTTAAATTAAGCCCAGAATTTTATTTGAATTCTCTGTTAAAGGTCAGTTCACATGGTCTTCCTCGAATGGACTATACACCACAAAGAGTGGCTTCTTGCTTTAACAAATGAGCCAAACCTCTTAACAGAATTTTTTATTTCAGACTCAGCTGTAGAAGTGTAGAATTCTTAGGAAAGAGCTGGTACTTTGCTTTATGGTCCAGAAAACATTTTAGTTGTGTCAGCTTGAATGACAGACATATCCAGAATTGGAATTACTGTAAGCAGATTTCCTTACATGATTTTAAAACCTGCGATAACTTTGGTCCTATCACCCCAAACAGCTGAGGGAGATTAAAGTGTTAATGATAACAGATAATGAAAACAATTATATTTTACTGTCTTACATTATTATATTGGGGAAAGCTACTTAGACATCCTAAATTTGAGTCTAGTCCGTATAATAGCAGTCTTTTCATTCAGAATTAATATATACCCAGCCAAACTCTATTAGGAAATAATTGACTGAAACAACAGGTCATATGGTGGGGTGATGGAAGAGTAGATTTGATTCTAAGGTTTAAAATAGCTGATGTGAATGCCAGGCACTGATTATAAGTTTTTTGTGTGAAAGACAATGGTCATAAAGAGGTTAGGAAGAGCATAGGTAGCAGAAAGACCTAGAGGATTTGTAACTGACTGGGAAAAACAAGAAGAGATTTTTGGATAAGGAGGATAAAACTATACTTAGAAAAACAAATTCTACTGTTTTCAGTTTTCACCTTTTTTTTAGGAGTTTATTCACATGCACACATAATTTTTAACTTTGTTGGTTTTGTCTTTTGTCTTTTTTATTTCTTTGCTTTTTCTTATATAGTGTAATCCTGGAATACAGATTCTGAACAGTTGTACCAATAAAACTATGATATCATTGATCCTGTATTTACTGAAAATAGATGTGGAATAAAAATGGTAAGTAATGATCATGTTATGACTACATTAAAATTATTATATGGGTAAAAGTATATTAAAAGTTGAGAACTGGGGAAAGATACAATTTTTAAACCTTTTTTTTTTTAATTCAACGTTGGAAATTCCAATTTAAAATTTGTATAGATGTATATAGGAAGAATTTAATATAGAATATTCAGTACAAATTCTGGTTCTGCAGCTTATCTGCCAAAAGATCATCCTATTTCCTCCTTAGAAATCTGCAAAACACTTTTACTACCTGAGATGCAAACATACATATGCATACATGCTTGCACACCCACACATCTTATTGATGTTTTTTAGGTGGTATACTAGAGAATATGAAAACTTTTTTATTATACCTTTTCTGTAATTTTTCAGCTAGTATTACAGGACACTTCTGCTGCTCAATGAAAAATGATGCAGCAAAAAATACAGATGTCCTCTTAATTTTTGTTCATCATACATGAGGGGCATTTACTGAAACTTCACTTAGTCTACTAGTTTCTGAAATACTCTGAATGTTTGTAATTATTATACATCTTTCTTTGTTCATTGATGGCGTGCAGACACAACCTCAACTGGTCGTTTGTTTTCTATTTTTGAAAACTCCTAGAAATATTCCAAAAGAACCTGGTTACTTTGAATGGTAATGCAGCAGATGCCTCGGGTAACATTCTTCCAGAGATGCTGCCTGCAGAGTCTTCACTGGAAAGATAACATAGTTTATTCTGGGTTGATTAACAGCTAGAATCTGTCAGGCTTTCAGGGTTAATGGCTTTAGAAGAAGAGTATAAATACCTGGCTTTGTGCAATTAGGAAATGTCATTCAAATTTCTAATATTATCAGCACACACCCTTGTGGCTGCAGCATAAAGAGCTATCCAGGTCCTCCTAGGCACTCTGTCTTTCAGGCCAGTTACCTGAGCTGCCATGCAGACAGGACATAGGTCCCACAGCAAAACATTTTAGTTCAATAAATGCTTGAGTACAGCTGGTTGTTAGCAAATCTACTACCAGAAAGAAGTGTCATTTTAATGGAAATTTTAATAGAGCAAATTAGTTTTCAGCATGCTACAAAGTACCTTTAAATGAAACATTATTCTTGAAACACATGTAAGAAGCATTAGAGGCAATGCTTTCTTTTTTTATTATTAACAACTGCTATTATTAACTAATAACTATGTTAATGAGCATCTTAAAATATGTAGGGAGATTACTGTATTTCTAATGATGCAGTGAAACTTGGGATATCTTAAATCAGATCATTGCCAGTGTCATTGATTTCTCCAAAACACAAGTGGGATACAGCTGTCTGGTAAACAATAACCGTAAAAATATTTTCCTTTTTTTTTTGTTTTTTTCCTTTTTCACACAAATAATTACTGAGGAAATCAAATTCCTGTTTGAAATACGCTAAGGAAGATTTATGCAACATACATAGAAATTCAAATGTGGTTTATTATTAGTGGAATGTAGTTCCCACTAGAGAAACCAATTCGTTCGTAAAGATTACCTCTGTAAAAAATCAACTGTTCCCACAACCTTGTTTATGTTCAAACAGAAAACCCATTTAAAGGTATAAAGTTAAGAATTCATTATTATTATCATTATAATTTAAATATTAAAAATCTAATTGAAAAAAAAAATTTTAGTCTAGATCTAATTATTACACAAAAAAAGGAATATTGTAGGGAAATATTATTGTAGGGAAATAAGTATTATAAATACAATATTTCCCTACAGAGAAGATCTCAATAGTAATAATCATACCATTAAAATTGTAACTTACATATTTATCGTTACCATTCCTTTTTCTTAAGGTTATGCTCACCTGTTCATTGCTCTCTTTTCTTTCATTTGCTCTTTTGTTCATTACCTTTTCATTTCATATTTTAGATATTATTTCTTCTTTATCTTTGTTACAAGGAAACCAAATATTTTCCACCTTTGTTTACATTTCTTTAACTGACACTTTTTGAATTACTTGTACCTGTGAGCTTTCCAGTGCCAGACCTATAGCCCATGTTTTATCACTCCACGTCTGTGGTCCTCTACCCTACACACTTGTCTCAGCTTGTCAGGGCCTTTTCTGTCGTGCATATCAAGGCAGTATTTCTGTGTACTACATCATTGTGTTAAGAGTTGCAAATGTCACTCATAGATTAATGCTTACTATGGCTGTAAATCTGTTATCTTTATAAAAATAAACAAGACTAAAACAAATTAGCCAGAGATACTTGTTCAAGTAGAGAAATTAGCATCACACCCATACCAAGGAAAGAAAACTGCAGGCTTATAAAGTTCAGACAGATCAAACCTAACAAGATGCAGTCTTGAGGACTTGCAAAGCTAGTACAACACCTATGCCTGTCATTAGCAGTGACAATATTACAGGGCTATACAACAAAAAGACTATGTATCACTAAATTTCAATTTAACTCCTTATAGGAAAAAAGAGAACTTTTTCAGGACTTCTATATGGTGAATATTACGCTACGAGAAACTAGCCTGTCTTAAAAGAACTTCTATGTCGTGTTTCTTTTTAGGAATTCTTAAGCAAATAGGTACTTTTTTTTTTACCAAAGGGAGGGATAAAATAATTAAAGAAATAACTCACCATTGGTGAAAACTAGAAAATCACCAGGAATAATTGCCCAGTTTTTGATTATTCCAAAACAGAAAGGTGATAAAGTAAAGGGAAAGGACACAAGTACCTTGAGACATGACACAGACATTAGTTACTAATTAGTTACTAATTAGACATTAGTTACTAATTAGAGATGATACAGACATTAGAAAAACTAATTTCAATATCTGGGGTATCACTTCTGAGGTATGGTAACTTTATACACCTAAACTTCGTAAGATTCTAAAAAATGGTAAGAGATTTCTGGATCTCATTTTCATCGTGGTTTTAAAAATTCCAAAGACTACTTCTCCAGATAGAAAACGGGCAGAGTTTGCTAGCCTGTTAGATATATTTAATAAGATGATCATGCACTACTAATTTGTTTAACTTCAACAGTGAAATGATGATGGGACCTCAAAATAGCAAAGCTGTACATATAATTGACTTAGACATCAGTACTTCCCATGGCACACAGCAGAGCATAAAATATTTAAGTAAAAAAGATTAGGATATGAGATACTTTGGATTGGGTTCTTAACTGAGTAACTGAATTCATATCAGAGTGCAATAGAAATTGTATACAGATAGAGCAGGGATAAAGACATAAGCTCCATGCAACTGTGATTGATGGGAGACTTCAGCCATGCTGCACAGGGCAGAGGATGAAGAACAAGATGGAGATAATTATCACACATACATTAAATAGAAAAGATGAAAGAAGATTGAAAATAAAGTGTCCTAGTAAAAATGGACACAGGTGAAAACCAATAAATATAGAGTGAGTTTTGACTGGCCAAAGTTGCCCCGAGAAAATTTTAAAATACGCACCATTTGGCAGTATCCTGCTGCTGGAGTAGGGACTTCTTCCCACTGAATTTAGTAACAGATTGCAATGATGTGCAGGCAAAAATAAGTAAGACAGTCCTTGGTATTTTTTTCTTTATTATTTTTTTTAGTTGTGTAAATTCTCTACTAGTGATGTTGGTGATGAAGTAACTCTTCTAAATGCAGCTTCCCTAGCTAAAGTATTATATAGATTTTCCGAATATCAGACAAATATTTATGACTTACTACCTATTAAAAAGTCAGCTGACCTATTTCCCTTGTAGGAATAAGCTCAAAAATCACCCCATTATTAACAGTATTTACATACATTTTAATGAATTCTGAAGTGTCTTGTGTANAATAAAAATAATGAATTCTGAAGTGTCTTGTGTAACTGAAGCATTAATACAATACTTTTATATCTTAGAATCTGGATAGCAAAAGTACCGCTTGTAATTGTGAAATCTTGTGATATTAAATACTTTGAACATTTCACCTCTTGGATCATTCAACACAGACCTTTAGAGTCCCAGAAAAGCATAGTTTATCCATACATTTCTCAAGTATTTTAATATTAGTTAGACTTTTTAATCTGTTTGAACTGCTATAACGTTTCTTTAATTTCCATCCTAAATATATGTTCACAGACATAGTTGCTTTTTCATATATCAGCTTTGTTTGAGTGTAGCTCTTCGCTCACACTTTTGTGAAAAAGAAATTAAAAAAATACTGCTAAAATTAATTGAATGTTCAAATTATATAAATACTGAAATATAACTCAACTCCATATTCCTTATTTTTATTTTTCTTTCTCCATCTCTTTATTTTTTAATCTCTACTCCATTTAGGCAGACAATTTATTATTAATAACACATGCTGCTGGTGAAAATCTCAGTGTATTTACCTATGAATTGTCTTAGAAGTGGGATTACAATCAGAAGTGAGTTTGGAATGGAATTTTACTTTAGAAAGGATATACTACTGATCCTCATCCCTAAAGTAGAACTTTAACCTTTGTGCTAGTAACAGATTTTTTTGTTGTTGTTTTTATTCTTTCACAGGAAAAAAAGGAAAATCTGTAGTGGTTCAAATATTTTTCATGGAAGTGTGAACAAACGAGCCATGCCTCATCTGCAGTGGCTGCCTGATTAGTGTAGGATGGGTTGTTTATAATTTTATTCTGGTGGATATGGCTTTTGGAAGGAAGGTTATTCTAATCTCTCTTGTCTGGGCAGATGCATTCATAAATAACAGTGTCTGGATCAAAAATAGCTCAGCCTTAATGAACTAGGGAGGTAAAACAAAGGTTAGGTTATTTGTAAGCATTTCAGAGTTTTGGAAGAGTTAGCTTTCTGTTGTGTCTTTAATTTACTGTGTTCTTATATTTGTGCTGATGTCTGATATTTAAGATATTATTCTTTCACTTTACACATGTAAAATTTTAAATTGTATTGAGTTTTTAAATCTAGCAGGAAGGGAAAGAATATCTGAGGACTAACTAGACCAATATTTTATAACTTAGTTGATCACAATCATTTACAATTATCTCCCATTCATTGCTACCATATCATATAGAAGACAGAAATTATATTTTTATATAAAAAAATAATCAGCATTTTATTTGACAGAAGATATAGACTGCTTTTTTTTTAGTTGTTTTTTTGTTTTGTTTTGTTTTGGTTGGTTTGTTTTGGTTTTGCTTACAATTTCTGCTACTACAACAAGAAAAATAGAGAAAGGGAAATTGCACATCAATTTTGAAAGCAGTTAAAAACCTGTTCCAATCACCACTGTTATAGTCTGTCCATAGGCACTGAGAAAGTCTAGACCTGTATGTCCATTGATCAGTGTTGGAGTTTTCAATTTTTTATGCTTTTCAGATTTTTCAGTCCTTTTTTTTTTTTTCCAGCTTAATAGTGATGTAAGAATGAAATAAATTCCAGGAAATAATAGCTGTATTAAACTGGGATTTTATGAATTATCTGCTAGAATGTTGGGCTGTATATGAAACTATTTAATTTTAATAAATTCTTTTAGAAAAACAAAATTATCCCTTCACAATTAAAGGCTTTTTGTTGAAGTAAGTCAATGGACTATGCTTTTATTTTTCACCATTTAACTGAGTCTGTTAAATAAAATCTGTTAAGTAATTATTTGTTTTCTTTCTTTTTCAATTTATGCGAGAAATAAATAGGTTATTTGAAAGAAAGATGAGGCCAGTATTTGGTTAGCCCCAAGGATAAATGCTTGCTTTTGCTTCAGTTAAAATAGATGAGGATATTCAATTACTGTTGTTATGTTGGTTCTTTTTTAAAGAGGTCTTAAAAGTAAAAAAAAAATTCTACTTTTACTTCCCCAGATACTAGACTGAGATTATTAAAAGTTCTTAAACTTCTTTTATAATGCTAATTCTCACTAAGGGTTGCAAATGTTTTTCCTTGCATTGGTTTTGTTATAGATTTTGACTAATTTTTGAAAAACCTGCAAATACCACGATTTTAAATTCCAGAGGTGTAGTTTTTGGAAGGATAATTAAAATTGATGCTTTAAAAAAAAATAGATGGAATGTATGAAAGAATAAAGAAAAAAATGTAAAAGAGAGAGACAAATATATGGTAACACACAGTTTATAACATGCCATGCCTGAAAAAGTATCCAGATAAAGAACATTCCCCTAGTTACATTAAAATGGGAAGAAGTCAAGGGAAGGTTCAATATACAGAAATATTCATTAATCATGTAGAAAAATTATAACAGAAGCAAAACAAGCTAACCCCCCAACTATTTCAAAAATAAAGAAGGAAAATATATTCATTCCAATATTC
>VZTN01021086.1:2359-17875 GCA_013400515.1 Erpornis zantholeuca
GAGGGAGGAGGAGGGAGGACGAGTCAAGCGCTGCACTCCAGAAAGCTCAGTCTTACCCTCTGTCTCTGCTGCTGCTAGTGCTGCAAGTGGGATAGCTGCTCATCACAAAACACCAGTTCAGTCCTCAAAACCCATCCTCATTTCACGCCCGAGAGTTTCTTCTGTTGCCTTCTTAAACCCGTGATCTGTAGTGATTTTCTCCTATCCTTTCCCTCCCCACGTCCGCTATAGACTCTGAATCGAGCAACGATTTTTAAAGCAAATATTTGTTCGCCTTTCTTTTCTTCTATTCTGCATTTTGCGAAATCAAGCTGGTAAGGAAACTCGTTTCGCACATTCCCACCTTCCCCTGTTGTGTCGGTGCTTTTGTGAAATAGCTGCAGTCACTGTAACTGCATAAAACTCCAGGGAGGCAGGGGGGCTGCCTTAGATCTCAGACTTTCGTCCTGTTTCCCAGTGCTGTTTCAGCCTCCCGGTCTTTGTGATTGTGTTCTTCCTATTATCATGTTCTGAATGTGTCTTTCCAGCATGTTTGTGAGTATCCTAGGAGAAAAAAAAAAAAATCTCTCGGAGAAGATGATCAGGAAGGGAGCTAGAGGGTTAGTAGAAAAAACACATGTAAGAAGTAACAGATTTATTTCCGAACAGAGACTTGCTGCTTCGATGATTGCTAAAATGTAGCGTCACCTACCTGGGTAAGTGGGAAATAAACTTTAACGGTAAAGCTCTCCGGCTCAACTTTGCTTATTCTGACGTCCCTAGTTCGCGTCTCCTTTTGACTTTGAGCCATTTAATCGCCTATGGCTTTTGTGTGCTCCTGCCCTACCCTTGGTGATGCCTGGTTCCTTACCTGTCCTCTCTGCTCGGAGCCCAGAGGTAAAAGAGGGAGACTCCGGGGGCAGGCGAGCATGGGGCATCCGGTGGGGAGAGAACCGGGTGTGCGGGTGTGTGTGTGCCTGTATGCGGGTGTATGTGTGCGGGTGTGTGCGTGTGCACGTGTGCGTGCATGTTCGTGTGTGTGTGTGTGCGTGCGCGCAGCCAAGGGAAGGCAGGAATCCAGCTGCTCTTTCTCCCTCTCTGAACACATGTGGGAAGACAAGTTGTTGCGGGTCCTGTGTGTGTCTGTATGCGCATTCCTCGTTATATATGGCTATTTTGAATAAAAACGCATGCAGACGAATGTAGCGAAATGTCATCGGGATGATATATTTGAGCGAAAAGCGGCCGGATATGTTGAGGTGGTTCAAAGCAACGGTCACAGCGTGCCTTTGTCGTTTGGGGCGGTGAGTGATTGTAGGAGGGAGGGAAGGTTGCCACCTCTTTCCTTGAGGAGTCCAGAGACACAGAGGGGCAGAGCCGCGCCGCATGGAGTCGGCGCTGGGGAGGGAGGGACTGCTCCCTTCTCCGGAGGGCTGCAGGGCTGCTCCTCCGGCGCCTCCTCCGGCCCTGGCACCGGCCCCGGCCGCGGCCGCTCTCCGTGCCTCGCCAGAACACGAAAACCCTCCCCCGCTGATGCTGGAGACACTCGGCTTTCTATCTGCAGCATCAGCGAGAAAGCCCAGCTCGGCGCAGGCTCAGTGCTCACCGCCGCAGTCCCGGACGGAGGAGGGGGGTTCGGGAGCGCAGCGTCTTCGCAGCGGGTTAAGTAGGATTAGTACCAAATCCCTATTATATTTGCCAAGCAACTTGAATTTATCAAAATTCCCCCTCGCTGTTCTGGAGCTCCGAGAGGAGGAAATTTTGCTCACAGTGTAAGATCCAGACATGCCAGTACGCAGGAATACCAGCATACTGCATTACACTGGCTCCCTGCACTGGAAATACAATTGGGAACCGCAGCTCCAGCTGTTCCCTTCCCTTTGTGTTTTTAAACGCAGCCAGGAAATTTAATGTATTCTCCAGGGAAGGGGCGGGATGAGAGCGTTTTTAACCTCCCCGCCATAAACTTTAATCGGATTCCGGGCTGTTGCACGGCATGGACGCTCGCCTCTTGCCTGCGTCTCCTTCTCCGTTGTTCTTACTACGGTCTGCTCTGCGAGAGCCTCTTTCAAGCGAATGAGTGATTTCTTTCTCTTGCCATGTGCAATTGCTCCCCCTTCCCTTCCTACCCTCGCTGGCCTCTCTAACACACACTATGCCTTTCACACGCGGTCTGCGCCCCCCAGTCCCCCCCTCCCTTTCTTTCTTTTTTGCAGTGTCTTCACATGCAATCTCTTTCTGAATGTGCAATGTCTTTCCTGCTCGGGAGTACTGCGTCCTTCACAGTGGATTGGTTCCTCTTTCGGAGCAGAGGTAACGGCCGNGGGCAGGCGGCCGGCGTGGGAAATGGGCCCGACGTGCGCTGCATGGTGGATGGCCGCGCTGTTCCCGGTCCACGTGCCCCGGCTGCCGGGGGGAGGACGGGGCTGTGCTGGCCGTGTGTCCTCCGCGCCCCCCTCCCCGTACCGCACCCCTCTCGTTCGAGCGGGGAGAGAGTAGAATTACCCCCGCACCCTCTCTCCGCCTCCCCGGCACTGTAGACTCCCGGTCCCGCCGCCCGTGCGCCCACAGCTTCCCGGGTGTCGGTAGGAACAAGCCCAGCTGTTTCGGGCGGGGGAGGTTTGTCCCTCTCGGGCAAATCTGTTGCGCAGTGTAACTCCCCCCCTCCCGGCTGCCCCCCCTCTCCGATGCACACAGACGCCCACACGCGCTCAGACACGACACGGCATTTGTCCTCCTGATCTGGTGAGATCAAGTGGGAAGAGGGATCACAAATGTAATCGTCTGTAATAAATAAAATAGCCCGAGATGCTGGTGATATACAGAGGGGAAATAGGAGCTTGTGTCCTTAAAGGGAACATCTGATAAGGCCACCGAAGTGGCATCTTGCGTGTGGGAAGGAATCCGTCTTGCTGACAATCGCAGCCTGCTGTACGTGGGGAAATCCTAAAGCAGCCTGGGAGCTTTCCCGGCTCTCTGCATCCTCCAAGCTCCCGATGCTCTGCAGTGGGGCTTTGTTGTCGTTGTTGTAGTTGTTGATTGGAAAGGCAGGGGTCATCGTTAAAATATGCAGATATAATTAATGGCTGGTTTATCTTCATGTGTCGGCTGAGCCCGGCTTCTGCCGCCGGCAGCCCAACTCGCGTCCGCAGTTGGCGCTTTCAGCCCACGACAATTTGGTTTTCACAGTTTAGGAATGTCGGTGGCTCTCATTGGAAAATTACTTCTGGGATCTGCAGTGGGAATCCGTCTCTGGTTAAAGAGAGACAGATTATATATATTATATCCATACCATATTTTATATCCATACCATCCTAGACATTAAGAAATACATGCTGCATATTAGTATTTGCCCTCACAAACTGAAAAGAAGTTTCAGAAGGGGGAAAAAAAATCATATTGGCTTGAAAGTAACGTATTCATAACAATACGTGGTAAAGGTTAAATACGGTAAACACGACAGAAAATTCGAAAGCAGGGTAAAAAAAAGAAAAGGACAAAACCCCCACACGAAACAGTTAAAGCCATTTGACGGAAAGGAGAAACTAACTCAAGAACTCCACCAAGGGACAAGCAGCTGAAATGACACCACAGCAGCACGGAGCCCGCGGTGACCTTTCATCTCTCTGAAGTGTCTTGCTGATCTGGTGCAATTCTGTTGTGACCTATTCACTCTCTTCGCTACCAGAACTGCCCTCTGGCCGCCTCGGAGCTCCCTGAGTTCCCCGCCGTGAATGCACTGCGAGGCCGGCTGAGTTACAGGGAGTGCTGACACTTGGCCAGTGCCTTTCACGGCTTCGCAAATCTGCCTGCTGTGTAGTAGCGTGTAATAGGCAGCAGTGATTAAATTATTCATTGCATCAACAGCCTTTCTGACGGACGTTAAAACTTGAGAGTTTAAATAAGAAAACCAGAGATTTACTTTTAAGCAGATAAAACCCACATCTGTGCTTATTTAACTGAACGCTAGCTAAGCATGAAACCAGTTACTTTGTTTAAATCCTCTCTCTTTTACTCTCTTTGAGAATTTTGAGCTAGATAATGCACCATAAAAGTTACTGACAGAGCAGAATTAATCTGTGTTGGATAACAGTGGTTAAATCTCTCATGATTATAATTGTTCATTCTTAAAGTCATGTCTGAAATCTGTTCAAAATGAAAGGTTCTTGCATAGGCATGATTCCATCAGCATTTCTGAGTTCTCACATTTATAAAGAATGACGAAAATTAATATTTAGCCAAAGAGGTAGTGATTCTGTTTACTAAGATTTTTGCAGTGTATATATATATTCCTTACAAATCATGCTTATTAATATTGAGATTATATTCTTTCTTTCTTTCTTTCTTTCTTTCTTTCTTTCTTTCTTTCTTTCTTTCTTTCTTTCTTTCTTTCTTTCTTTCTCTCTATAGAATTTGTCATGGAAGGCCTTTTACAGACTGTTTTTTTTTTTCCCGGATGTTGACAAAAAATCTAACCACTCATAACCTCTCAAATCAGAGGGAAAAATTAATGAAAGGTCTTTAAAAAATCATATAAATTTTTATGAGAGGAGGCAGATTTTTGTTAAATTTCTGTTCCATATGCAACTGCTAACTTTCCTGGATTTTCAGGGATATAAATAAGCGCTGCACTCAGCCCCACTCTTTTATAGATTTATTTTTAAATTAAATTATTGCTCATTTTCGCTAAATGCAAAGTAAACTATAGAAAAAAATTAGGGTAAGCTTGCATGAATTCCTGTAGAAATAGAGGGAAATTATGAGTCATTAGTATATATTCTACAAAAAGAGATACAATGAGATATTCAGGAGAGATAATTAAAGCTGAACTTAATTTAAATTAAATGTATGAGAACCAGGTAGCACTGCCAAAGAAAGAAAAATATGTTCATTGTCACTGAAAATATTAAATGTGTACAGTTGATATGTATATTCATTCTAATAACTAACAGAGAACAGCAGAGTTACTTTAGGAAATAATGTAGGGATTTTTTTATATGGAATGTTTCCAAGGTGGATATCAGTAGTGAGCATGCCAAAGGTCTCAACATGCTTTGTAAATTATCCCTATGAGATAGAAAGAAGTGTAATGACCTGTTCAGTTACCCAGGCAAACCACTAAAAAATGACTCCAGATTAGGTTCTTTATACTATAGTTTTGTATTTCTTTATGTTCTTTTAATATATTCTGGATTCACCTTAAGATTTGTCTTTAAATATGGGCAATCATTTCTGCTTTATTTGGTGGGTTGCTGGAAAGTCAAAGAACTCATTCTGAAGCCTTTAAAACAAGTTTGTATTCCAGAGAACTACACATACGAAGAAAACCTTCTGTCATGAAATTTGATGGATAGAAGTAAAATAAACTGAACTTTACAGATGTATTGATATATTGAAATACAGATATTTTCAAGCTTGTTCTCTCACTTAATTCTGTTAGATGTCCTTTATAAACCAAAGTGAATATGCAGAGTTTGTAAAGCCTTTGTTGTTGCCTCAACATACTCTTGATGGCTTCTTGACCTAATGGTGATTTTTCCGTTCTATGCTCTACATTTTTTATTGCATTTTTTTAAGATGCTACAAATAATCTTTCTGTGAATTAAAGATTTATTTCATTTTTAAATGAAAATCACAAGAGCAAGAAATCTTTTGTCTGATTTTTTAGTGCATCCTGTATGGCTTTAATTTATTTTTATTATAATTCAGGAAAGTATAAAAGATCTGGCATGTCTTCATGATTGTACGATGTCAGTTGCCTGTTGAGCAGAAGATAAAATACTCAAGCAAGATGGCAACCCTAAGAAGCTCTGAAGAAGAATCTTTGATGTTGTAATTCAAACACTGTTATGGATAATTGAATGATGCGCAGCTCTATTCCTTTCTGTAGGTTAATGCCAATATATGCTAATGACTATATCTAAAATGAAATTTATAAATGTACAAATATACTCACTTATTGGGGAGCTTTAAGGTTCCCTTCTTCTTTATCAAAACAATTACTGCTCTCTGGCTGAAAAAAGAATAATAGTTGTATAGAACAATCAGGGTATATAACACTGTTGTTCTATATTAGGGAAATAAATATGGTGGCAAGGAAAGTAACTTAGAATGGGATCAAGCTGTTGACTGCCTATTGGAAAGGCTGTTTGGTGTTCTGCAATGTTTAGAACTGCTTCACTAGGTATTTTATATTGTTAGGCTTGTCATTTCTTTTCATGCAAAAAGTGCACCATCAAAATCCTTAGAGGTCCTATTGCTATAAGCCTTAATCAGCTGTACTGTGCAGATGCAGACAAAGTTTTTCCTTAATTAATTGTTCGGCCCTATCAGAGGCATGACTATTCACTGAAAATAAGTAAGGGCTATTCACCTGCTACCATCAACTGTTAATGGCAAGAAGAGAAAGTATGAAGAAGCAGAGTCCCTTGTGCCTTTCCCTGAACTGGGTTAAAACATGAACATATATATCCATGCCTATACTGCACAGGTCTGGTGAACAACTTGGACATTTAGCCAAAATGGCAATTAGAAGCTGGAGAAGGGCCTGGTTCTATCATGCTAAAACAGGATCCTTTTAGAACCAACAGAAGTAGCCAAATATATTTTAGGCTGTTAAGCACTGGTACATACCTGATCAGATTTGCTTCTAAAATGTTTTCCTCTGTTATCTTAACTCCAAAATAAGAATGAAGGGGTTGTAGCCACCCTTCCTGTGAGAAAGATTACATAGCCTGGCATTGAAATCATCTGTTCTCCTGCTGTCTCACTTGCACTTTTTTGCCATGTACAGACAGCCATACTTTTATGTCTGCTTTAGCTGTTTTGCAAAGTTTCTTGGTGATCATCCTTTGTATAATTACATTTTTAGCATCCTTTATAGGAGTAATAACTACTGTACAGAGTGGGTTTTTATGACCTACAATATATCTAGAGGAAGAGAGGTACTGATAAGTTTCTACATTTTTCATCTTCTCATAGAAACCTGACATATCTTCTAGTTCATTCATTCTGTGAGATGATTAAAAAGTTGCTCTTCAGCAAACTAAACCTCATCCAGGGCTCAGTAGGAAATAACTGCAATCTAAGCACATTAAAGAACAGACAGGGCATGCCAAAGTATACCTCTTTTTTTCCTTCTTAAGATCGCGGGGAAAAGAGAAAAGCAGCCTAATACTGTGATAAAACTGCAGCCTGCAGCAGCTGGCTATGGGTAAGAATGTAGAACCTAATCCAAAGCATACAGAAGTCAATGGAAGCACTTTGACTAAATAAGCTTTGCATTAGGCACCTAGTGAGCAAATGATGTTTGAAGCATTCATGTAGATCTTAAGCAGATGAGTGAAGAAGAAAATTATGTGCATTTGAATCAAAATAAATGCCATTAAAATTCTTGGTGTAAATGTTATTTTGCTGACCCCAGAGATCATGTTTATGACTCAGAATAAACTGGCATTCTTGGGCACTGAGTCCTCCATTAGAGCAAGGACTCATGTTGCATGAAAACCATATCTTTAAAATATGTGTTTGTATATATGTGTAAAACTCTTATGTTGATACTAATCTTAAAGTTCCTTTGAGTATAAACATCTTCAGGCTCTTTTTACCCATTCATGTGTCTACAGAGTAAATTTCTCTCATCTTAGGTTTGGGTTTTTTCTGCAATATAATACAAGACTTTTCAATTTCATTTCATGAACTAAGTTCTGCATTCCTGTCATCGCACTGAACTTCCCCTTCACATCCACTACATTATTATAATGTTTTCAGTGAATCCTTGTGTAATATGGAGACAGGAATTGTTTATTATTTTCATCCTGAAGATGTACTCTACTTTGTGTGGTAGCGTCAAACATCTCTCTCTTTAACCAGAAATATCTTGTTTAATGTTCCTTATTAACATTTTTCATAGCTACATTGTGTTTTGATGACTGGTAGTCCTTCTTTAGTAGATTGGCTGCATCCTCCTTTTTCTCTGTCATTTTTAGCTAATAAACTCACAGTTTATAGCTGAAAATCTAGTTATGTTGCTCTTTGTACTGTTAAATTTAATCCCATTTCTATTATAGAAGTCATCAGGGTCATCTGATTCTTCTTGTTTTGATGGTTCTCTGGCTTGTTTTGCCAGCAGATTTCAACAGCACGGTCCGAGATTTTATGATCTAGTCTTTAACTTAAATATCAAAAATTTCTATCTCAAGACACCCCTTAAAGAACCCCTTAGCAGCTTCCATCTAGTGATGCAAACACGTAACACAACCTGTTGTCCTCTCCTAATTAGCCAATTCTTTGTCTTCTCAGTCTTAAGTAGTTCTTTTCATATCAGATCATGTCAAAAAATGTTTTTAAGTCTAGATTTCTTGCCTTGAACAGAAGAAAAATTATTAAAGATATCGATATATGATAGTATCTTCTCTCCAATATATTTGAAGAGATTTTATTGAGTTTGCTTTGTGCTTCTGTCCTCTATAATTCTGTATTTCTTTTATCAAGAATAGTGTGGCCGTCAGACCAGGGAAGTAATTGTACTTGTCACTGGTGAGGCCCCACATCAAGTGCTGTATCTAGTTCTGGGACCCTCAGTACAAGAAAGGTGCTGGAGCATGTCCAGAGAAGGGCAATGGAGCTGGTGAAGGGTCTAGAGGTAAGTCCTATGAGGAGGGGCTGAGGGAGAGCACAGGACTGGGGCTGTTTAGCCTGGAGAAAAGGAGGCTGGGGGGGCCTTATTGCTCTCTACAACTGCCTGAAAGAAGATTTTAGCTAGGTGGGGTTCAGCCTCTTCTCCCAGGCAGCCAGCAACAGGACAAGAGGACATAGAGTCAAGGTGTGCCAGTGGAGGTTCAGGCTGGGTGGTTAAACATTGGAAAGGACTGCCCAGGGGTGTGGGGGAGTCACCATTCACGGAGGTACTCAGGAAATGTCTGGGTGTGACACTTAGAGCTATGGTCTAGTTGACAAGGTGGTGATCCTTCAAAGGTTGGACTTGATAATCTCAGAGGTCTTTTCCAACGTAAATGATTCCGTGATTCTGTTCAATTACTCATTTTTAGCTTCAAAATTTATTTTGAAATTTTGCATTCTAAACCCCTAAACATTATTTTTTTCCTCTATTCTCTTTCCCTTTTGAAATATAAGCAGGCCATTTGCTATTTTCCATAAATTATCATTCTGATATCCTTACTAAAATCCTTGTTCTAGACTCTTCAGATATATGTACTAATTTCTTCAGAACGCTGCAGTGAAAGTTATCTGGACTATTGGCATAGAATATTTTGTAGTCTTTGAATTAATTTCATTTCAGAGGTGATAATTCTTTTTCTACAGCTTTGTTTTCATGGATCATTTTGTTCATTTAAGTATCACAATCCATGTTGGGACCTGAAACAATGTGTACAATTCATTTGAATATCTCTAGGTAAATAATTATAATTTGGCTTACTTTTGTGTTTGTTGCACATTCTGCAAAAGTGGAGGCAATGTTTTCTTAGCAATTTTTGAATAAAATCTAAAGGTTTACATCAGAAATTGCATTAAAAAGTACACTCTGAAAATATTTGGCTATTTTGACACTGCATGTTTTTTGTCTGTCTTGTCTATGTATTATATATATATCATCTACATTATCATCTGAAGATTCATTATTTTGCATGTCTGAATGCTTTAAATTAGAAGAAGGGCAATGAAAGTGAAGATAAGTAGATCACTCAAGGACAAAGGAAGCTATGCCTGACCAGAAGGAACTTCGCGCTTTCAGAGGGTTGGATATTACAAAGAAAGAGTAAAAAATGAGTAAAAGGTCCTGAAAATAGGGATTTAGCACTTATAAGAGCAGAGCCATCCAGATTGTCAATAGCCAATCCAAATGACAAGCAACACTACCAGTTGCTTGGTCAAGCTGAATATACAGATAGTGTATGTTTATGTATATATCTAGAAAGTCCCTGATGAACAAATAAAATCCCAACACTAAAACAATTCATTCCATGAAAATTCTTGTAACAAGTACCTTAGAGACGCTTAGAGAGATGGATCAGAATGAGATGATTAGAAACAGAATTATAGAGAGGTGAAGATAGAGTGATGTTCGTTTTCTTTTAATTTTGTGAACAAATAAAATAAAAATTTTGTAAGGCACGAATGAGAAAAACCAGATTTCAGAAAGCTGATGGAGTTCCAATTTTAATGCATCACCACAGCTGGGTGAAACTACTTCTTAAGATATTAGTATTTTATTTATTACCTTTTGTTTTACTTTTAAAAATATTTTAGCATTTTTGTACTCAATGTCTATTGGTTTTTTTCTCAAAGGGGACTGCATGACTCAGTGTAAGTAAAGGAGGATATATTTAATTTACTGCAGTTCCAAAAAGTTTATGAACACAAAGTATTGAGAAGAAAACTTTTTTAGTTTTCATCTTGTGTCATTCTTGGAAGGAGTTATTAATTTAACTTGGCATTATTACTCCTCTGAAAGCTATAAGTAAGAATGATAACTATTATGACTTCATGACACTTCAAATAATATATCCCTTTTTTTTGGTTGCTTATTACTTTACTGAACTTTAGCATATAACTTCTTTACAAGTCCAAAGCTATATTTAAATTTTTGAAAAAAGTCAGACTGATTCAATAATATCTGATAATGAAGCTAGATTTTTTTACCCATGATGAAATTTATAGGCAATCTTATTTAAATATTTTCAGCATTTTTATACATTTCACTATGAACTGGAGCTTTTAAGAGGCTAACTTTTGGGAGTTTTTGTCTGAAAATTAACATTTATTCACCCAAGTTTGTTGAAATTGCAATGTACTCAAATACTGCATTTGCATAATAGTGGGAAGGACTTTACATTTTTAAAGAATAAATTCCTCAAATATTTTAGTCTCATTTTGTGTAGCCCAGCATGAGGGTAACTAATATTCTATTGACAATTTCATCTCTTTGTCCAGAAAGTACAATACTCTGGTTTTATATGACCTCTCTTCTAGGACATAACAATGTGAGCAGGAAGCTGCCATGTTTGAACACAGAGGGATGAAAATTAGATCTGAATGGAGAGAAAAGGATGGAGAAATGCTATTGACTGTTCCCGGTATCAGCGATGTCAAAAAATAGTTGTGAAATTTGCTATAATATTATCCTGTTCATTCTCTTTTTAAACAATGGTAAGGTTATATATATGTAGTTCAAATTGCAAAGGTTTATTCAACAGATCAAAATTAAAGAGTACTGATGACCAGCCATGTAAGTATCACTAATAGAACACATTTGACTTAATTTTGGTTGTTTTCCAGTTTGTTTATTTTGGTTTTGGCTGGGAAATGACCCATTAAAAAAAAAAACCAAACCAAACCAAAACAAAACAAAACCAAAAAAAAAAAACCAAAAAAAAACCAAAAAAAAACCAAAAAAACCCCAAAAAACCAAACCCAACACTAATATCAAGAACACTATTCATATTGCCAAATATGAACACTTTGCTCAATACAGCCCTCAGACGTTAGAAAATACCAGAATAATACTTTCAGCATACCCTTAATTCAGTGATTACAATCTAATTATATGTTCACGTATTCTCCTCTGGTTTTCAATTCGGAATTAAATAAAATAAATAAATGAATGAAGAAGAAAGAAAGAACAAAAGAAGGAAGGAAGGAAGGAANGAAGAAGAAAGAAAGAACAAAGGAAGGAAGGAAGGAAGGAAGGAAGGAAGGAAGGAAGAAAGAAAGAGAGAGAAAGAGAGAAAGAAAGAGAGAAAGAAAGAAAAAAAGAAAGAAAGAAAGAAAGAAAGAAAGAGAAAAAGAAAGAAATAAAATGCAAATGAAGAAATTCAAATAAATTTTAAAATTGAATGTATTAATACATATTTTTATCTAATTACACAGAATAAATTTATAAGACTGGACTTAATGAGAAACTTTGTTTTATGTTCAGTATTTGTTTCATGGCCTTACAGTACACTGTTAGAACAGCATCCTGGACATAGAACTATTAAATGGAAAATTTTCATGATGTATATCACTGCATTGTGTAAAAAAGTTTTCAACTTTCTTTAATTTGTGAAAAGTTGTATTATACTGTGGGCTATCATGATTCCAGCATTAAAAATGGGAAGGTGCCACAGAGACTCAGGTAAAAAATATCCGTAGATCTAGCATATCTAATTTGAGTCTTTAAGATCTATATTTTTGAGGAGTGTTTAGAATTACATACTTCTACATATCCAAGCCAAAACTTTCACTGACATAAGGTGTGTCTGGAAATGTTCACTCTTCAGCAAAAAAAGTCTCATGATTTCAGGGAAGAACTCAGATATGGTGAAATCACAGTCAAAATGTTTTGTTCTGTGGTACCATGGAAATTCTATGCTGGAAGTGAGCGTCAGTCTCCAGCTTTAAAATAAAACATTTTAACACCGTAAAACATTGGGTTTTGCCTTTATTTAATATCAGAGAAGGTCAGTTCTGTACAATGAAGCAAGTAGGGATCTTGAGGGGGAAAATATGGCTCTAATGAAAGACAACGTCAGACTTCACAAGTATGGGTACAGGAACTAAGATTACATCTATAGCTTCATTTAATAATTTTTTATCTACGAAACGAACATTTAATTTTTTGACCCTAAAAACGTCCTTTTAATACAATTATGTGGCATATAGTAATTTCTATTGCAGACAGAAGACAGTAAAGAGCCCTATCTCTACAAAAGGAAATGTACTTTGTATGCAACACTTTGGAGAAGAAGGAACTGGGGTGTGGGGAAGAACTCTTGAATAAGCATAAGTGGGAGATGCACAGATGGTAGAAGTTCCCAAATGTTCTATGATTCTCTCTGGGCATCTTTTGCTATATAAGTGTGATAACATTTGTTAGAAGGCATGATTAAGGCTTTGTAGGCTTCACAGATGGAATGTAATTTAGTGGAAAGACTTGAAGGAAAGAAGATTCAGACATGAAATGTATTCCATGAAAGGAAGGGGTCAGGTCCAGAGAGGCAACAGAGATAACAATAACTAAATATTGTTCTGTAAGCTTATCTGTGAAAGAAAATACGTGAGTGAAGTTCCCTTCACCCAGGGATGTCTCTGTTTTTCTCAAATGAATATATAACATAAAACATATTAGCAGTTCAGAAAACTTAAAGTCATATATTCAATTAAATAGCCTATTAGGTTACTTCCACCCTTTCAACTTTCAGCAAGCCTCATATCCACTATGCTGTATATGTCTGGTAGGAAGAAAGCACCTTGACGACATAAGTCACTAAACTTCAGAATGGAAATAAACTTCTATTTTTCTTGACTCCCACTTGAGGGAAATGGAAGAAAGTCATACCAGAAAAACTAATTTATCTAGACTCCATTACAGAGATTCCTGTATAACATATGTACATATGCTTGTATGTGTATATTTGAATATGTTTGTACATATATGTGGTCACATGATTATAGCAAGGGAATATTTGACAATTAGTTGCTGCTGTAAAAGTTCATAAATGGCAAGACCTGTCAATAGGACTTCAGAATTATTTACCAGCAATATAGACAATATGGTAAATTTTCTCAAATTCATCAATAGAAAGACCTGGAGTAAATAATTTGTGTTGATTTTTTTTCCCCTGTTATATATACTTTGAAAGCAGAAATAGCTTTTAGAAAATAGTTTTGGTTTTAATAAGCAAAAAGGATTAGATGCCAACTAAGTGAGTGTAGAAGAATGCAAACATAATTACTGATCCCCATTCATGCTGGAAATTTAAGGTCTGAGATGGAGAACAGCCCATATAGTAGTGCTTTGTCACTACACCTGTGCTCTCAACAAACCACCATTCAAGGCTGCTGTAACTTTATCTTGCTAATTTAAAAGAAAAAAAAAGAACTCTGGGCTAAAGTGAGGACTAATCAATCACAAAATACTCTTTTAAATATCATATTTTGCTCTCCATAAAGGGAAAACAAAAACATAAATATTCAGCCTTATAATTACAACAGTAAGATTTCTGTTAGTGATTCTTCATTAAATCATTTTGTTAGTGATTCTTCATTCATCAGGTTGTAAGCTGGGCAGAGACAAAAACATTCCATCTGTGGCTGCATTTTTTGAACTTGAGATATACTTTTGAAGAAAAGAACATACCTTTCTAAAACAAAGGACATATTTCAATTTTAAAGAAGAATGTCAGAGAGCCAAACTCTCACATTTGATGGATCAGTATATTGTGGCCAAAATCTCACTTGCTGGTAGCCTGTTCTTGATAAGGTGTTTAGTTTTAATGGCTGCCTTACTTCAGTGTTTTGTTTCCCAGAGCTGTCTCTCCTTTATAAAAATATTTATGTGCCAATTTAAGGCATTCTAAAGTCAATCAGTTGCAAATGTAAGCTTGTATTATGGGACTTTCCTTTACTTTAGTGTGGTTAATGAATATGTTCCCATGACTTTTAAAAGGACTGGTGCCTCAGCACATTTTCAAAATTATGCCATTTGAAGACATTTCCATTTATAATGCAGCTTAAATCTCATTTCCCTCAATATGTGCCCTCACTTAGTCTATTTTAAGGCTTCTCTGGCAAAAAAAAATTATATCTCAGCTGCTGCTCCTGCTCTTAATGCTTTCCTAGTCTCAGTAAGTGCAGAAACCAACTGATGCCTCACTCTGATACTCATACAGAGACAATATGCAGACCCTGCACTATCCTCCATTCCTGGCTGAAGAGCTCTGTCCTACCACTTCATATTATCTAGGTGCACAGCTGCTGCTTCCTGTGTCTGCTAAAGCTTCATGCCTCTATGTAGTCTCTGTGACTTCACATTTTCCCTGTAGGAACTTAGAGTAAGATCGGTAAAGACTCCCTTAATTGCAAGCTACTGCAGATCCTAATTGGGAAAAAAGTGCCTCTCCTGAAATGGTAGTACAGACACAGTCCTGGATGAGTGGAAGAAGGAAAAATAGAAGGGGTTATAAAGAAGGGGAGAAAAGAGGGGGAAGTTGTACTATTTGATTGTGTCCTTAACTTGCTGAGTCAGCAGGAGCCAAGAGCTCTGCAGGGGCACACTTAGCCTTCACATTTCTCCATAGAAACCCCATCTGGCCAACTAAATTGCCAGCAATTGAGAAGCCATGCAGGAAGCTGTATCCAGCTATTCTCATTCAGTGTGAAGGTTACTGTGTTGTGGAGGTAGCAGTAGAGGAAATAAGCAAAATATTGCAAGACTATGCCTCTCACATACAATAAAGGAAAGCATCAGATATGGATGAAAGTTGGGCTGTGCACTGTTGTAGTTCTTAAAGAAATAAAGAATTAGACATTCCAAAAAAATGTAGCTTCTATTTTAGACCTATCATCAGGAAAATTTGTGACGAAAAATGATCCTGAAGAAAAATGCTGAAGGAAATTCAATAACCATATTTTACTATAGGATTTGTGTTTGAATTTCAAAACCAAAAGCTTTTACATGTACCTTTCTATCAGGTTATCTGAAAGAAATTTCAAGGACCCCTACTTGGCCTTTGCAAGAACATCTTAATTCAACCT
>VZTN01021088.1:1357-35100 GCA_013400515.1 Erpornis zantholeuca
GGATAATACCTGAATCCTGTATTCAGTGTAACACATCACCATCCTCAAGGTTTCATTTAAGGTGGTGTTTGGGTGTTTTTTCCCAGAAATAGTTAATTTTTATATGCTAATTTTGATTTTAACTCATCTAAGTTTCCCTTGCAGTGTACATGGGTTCTTAACTGAGCCCTGACAGCACTATAACATGATGATATTATGATTTTTTTGTTGTTGTTTTAGTGAGAGACATGGGTCTGTAATTTTTGCAATGTCTGTGATCATTTGTACACCCTCTTTCTTAGCTACCAGAGCTGAAAAGTGCACTGTTACAAAAGATCCTTTCCCTTTTGAGTCTTCTTACTTTTGACCCCCAGGCTGGTCACAATTGCTACTATCTCATCAACCATGAGATTATTTTCAATATTTTAGCTGGTAGGACCAGCAGTGGATTTTCTCAGAAAGACCTTAATTCAGCTGAACACGGTGGCAACTCTCACTGCTAGCTCTAGCTATGGTTGCTTTAGCCCTAAGGAAGTTTTTTTTACATGTTAAGCATGCAATAGTAAGTGCCAAGGTCTTGATTTTTTCCCAGTTTACTGTAGTAAACAATATATTGCTCCTTAAAAAGCAACTTAAATAAAGTAGAGTTTTGAATGGTGTCTAGTCAAATTCACGAACTGTCATCATGCAAATGAGAACACCTAATTAAGAGCCAATGGTCAAAATTTCCATAATGATGGAGTCAGATGAAATGTGTTTCAGGTTCCCATAGGAATCTAGATAGTTTTCTTGCATTAATGTTGATTATACTAAAACACCTTGCATGAAGACATTCCTTTATAACACTAGGTCTAAGAAGACTTTTTTGGGTTTCTTTTTGATTTTACTAAGTAAGATTTTTTAAAGTCAGTTGTCTTGTCTCCCTGAGTTCTATAGCCATCCTGAAGTTAATGAAATGTCGACATCATAATACAATAAGAATGACTAAATGAATTCATCAAAGCTTTTTATGCATTATGTAACATTTTAAAACTCTGTAATTTGGGAACTGGAACAGCATATTTTTATGCCTTTTTAAATAATAGATTATTCCTCAGAGTGACCTATTTTGGATATTGCATCCAACAAAGGTTATCAAAACAAACTTTAAAAGAGGCAGCTTAAAAATAATATGTTAAAATTGAAAGATTTGTGCCAGTGAGATAACATTATTTAGTGAACAGAACAAATGACTATGACCATATCCAATATGAAATCTTTTCCAGATCTACCACCCCTCATTAATTCTAATGAGCTGAAGCATTTGAGGCTGTGATGTAGACCATTAAGTGATTTTATGGAGCTCCTCCAGGTCAGTGTCACAGACAGCATTTTTTATTATCTCAAAAGCACGTGTCTGAAATCATACATATAAAAATAATTTTGACTACCTATTAAGAGTTCTGTATTGCCATGGTTCATTCATACAAACATAAATTTTATAGAATACTATCCACCTACTCATTCAACTTCCCCCAACAAATCATAGAATGATAGAACGCTTTTGATTGGAAAGAACCTTTAAAGATCATCTAGTTCCAACTCCCTGTCATTAGCTGGGACACTTCCCAACTAAACTGGGTTGTTCAAAGCTCCATCCAACCCAGCCTTGAACTCTTCCAGGGATGGGGCACCCACAGCTTCTCTGGGCAACCTGTTCCAGTGTCTCACCAGCCTCACAGTAAAGAATTTCTTCCTTTCATCTAATCTAAATGTACCCTCTTTTAGTTGAAATTCATTGTCCTTTGTCCTGTCACTACGGGCCTTGGCCAAAAGCCTCTCTGAATGTTTCTAACAATTCCCTGTTACATATTGAAAGGCTCCAGTATGTTCTCCCCAGAGATTTCTGTTCTTCAGGCTGAACAACCTCATCTTTCTCAGACTTCCTTCAAAGCAGAAGTGCTCCAGATCTCTGAACACTTTTGTGGCTCTCCTCTGGACGTGCTCCAACATGGTCATGTCTTCAAGAGCTGGACATCGAACTGAGAGTGATGTCTCCCTATAAAGGAGTAAAGTGATCATGATCATCCCCCCTTGACACACTGATCACACTTCTTTTTGTGCAGCCCAGGATATGGCTGTCTTTCTGAGCTGCCAGTGCACATTCCCAGGTCATGCAAAATTTTTTGCCCACCAGTATCTCAAAGTCTTTCCCCACAGGGCTTCTCTCAATCCGTTCATCCCATGGCCTGTATTGATACTGGTGTATGTGTCCTGACTCAGCTGCAGTACCTTGCAATTGGCTTTGTTGGACTTCATGAAGTTTACATGACAAATATTGCAGGTTTTCTTTTTCAGCATATCTTCTGTCTTTTAAGCTAAATTTTGGAAATACAAGAAATTAATGTACTTTGCAAAGATGTCTCGGCCACAGCATAGAATATAGATCTTGTTTCCAAAGCCTACAAAACTTCTATTTATTTTCCCTGTGACCAGAGTCCAGGCTAGCTACATACATATGCCACATGACACAATAAACTCTTATCTTCAAATAATTTATCCTCTATTCTAATTCTTAATAAAGAAAATTTTTATTATAAATAGAAATCATAATTTTTAGAATCATTGTATTTTTAAAATTAGAGAAGAAAATTGAACCTTCCCTCTCTAAAATGTATATCAGTTTATCACTCTATATTACATTGTTCATGTTTATAGAGCCAGTCAAAAGCCATGGGTTCTCTAAGCCAGACAACATAAAACAAATCAGAAAAACAAAACAAGTAGTAAGTATTTGGTGAGCTGATACAGTTATGTTGCTCGAGAGCACGAACGAACACACACACACACAGGTCGAGTGTTGGAAGAAAGAAGGGAGGAAGTTTTATTTTTTACAGCTTTTATATAATTCTTTGAGACTCTGTGGATTGGACAGGGAGATCTTCTCCTGTCCATCTCCATTGGCTTGGACAGAAGTCCATCAAACCTTTGTTTATTAGGAATGGAATGAAAAACAAGAAGGACAGTTAGAAAAACACATCTTGTTTGTGCGATAGTTCTGTGGGAACTTGAGAGCAACTTTACAAAACAACTGAACAGTTCTGATTCCAAATTAGAAGGCTTATTTTCAGGGCGACACAGTTATGTGGATAAAGTAGCCCATGCTGATCCTCATTTACTCCCAGAAAGGTTTCTTCAAGTACTTAAGATGGCTGTGCTTTGCAGGCACATTTGAAACATGAGCAAGAGGCAGTGTGGTGCAGAGAAGAATATGAGATGCTCAGAAGACCACGATAAGCAGCAGTCACTCCCTCCAATACCACAATGTATGCTGAATTTTGTTTGAGTCATCTCTGCCAAAGTATCTTGTAGAATTGAATGAGGGAAATGAAGTAGCTTTCATGATGTTCGTGACACTGAACATGACATGTCCTGGGAAAATATGTATAGATACATATTTGACAACTCTGCTGGACTGAAGCTGGCAGAATGGGCTAAACATTGGTCTCTCAGCATGTGTATGTGCAAATAAGGAGGTATCAAGACATAAAAGACTTGGAAAATTAAAGCAAAAAATTATTTTCACACTGAAAATATTTTCATCTCTTCCCTGACACTAACAGCTTCTAGAGAGGAAAAAATAATTTGGCCATTCAGAACATTAGGCATGGAAAATTCAGACAAATGTGCTCACAGTGAAACCTTAGAGGAGCTATTTAAAGTTCCGGATTTCTCTTTCCCTCCTAATCATGACATTCTATTCAAGAAAAAGAAATCGTGATCATACATACAGAAGGGTTTTTCTATATCACATGAAGGCAGAAGAACATTAACTATGGCAACAAATAAAACAAAACCCACAGGTATATCTAGTACAGAAGATAAACTTCTACTTACATGGATAACAAAAATGGTAAAGATTCTTATTTTTTCTCCAACATCCTTTTGATTTGGAATGCATTTTTATAAGGTATTTCAATGACTGACTTGTAAAGTTTATGTCCAAATAGGCTGCACTTGAATTGGATATTTTTAGCAAGGGAAAGAAATACATTACTATGTATCTATGCTGAAACTGCAGATCTCTAACAATATACATCTTAATTTTACCACTGTGCTTGCCAAGGCTTTCTCTGTCATTGGCTGCATCACTAATACAGTGTTTACTAATAGCTCTATAGAGAAACAGTATTTCCATAGTAACAAATGAACAGTACTAGAGATATTAATCATTTCTACATCATCTGTGTACAGTTTGCTGTAAAGCAACATTTTGTAGTTTGATAATTGCTAGACTGAAGTGATTGTACATTATGAGATTATTAGCATAAACACTTAAGATGAAGAATGCCTGTTGAAAAGGAGCAAAAACAGAAGAAAAAGTGGGGTATTGTACTGCAAATATTACCATAAGAAGCAGCGGGAAGAACTAACTTTAATATTAGTCACTGTCCCTGGTATTAGTCATCTCCTATGGATTAATCTATGAAAGATCTCTCCAAACTTTAGCAACATGGAGACAGGCACCTCATTCAGCTACCCAATTTGTCACTGAAAATACCTTTTTCAGGAGAAAAAAAGGCTGATTGCTGGCCACTTTGGAGATGTCTCGATGGTATTAGGGCACTTGAAGGCACAAGGTCATCAATCAGAAAAATCCAGAAGAAGGAAGGAAGGAAGGAAGGAAGGAAGGAAGGTTGGTTTACAAATTTGGCAAAGTGACAGTGACCAATATTAAGAAATGGCTCTGTGTGCAGAGTCTTAGAAGAAGATGCTTAAGATTTGTAAGGCAGGTCTCATTTAATCTATTATGATGTAATTCTTCCTTGATCAAAACTCTGCCCTGATTCAAAACAGAATTTGGACAATGTATTTTATTTTTATTCTGATCTATTTTTATTCTGATCAACACTGTTTCTTGTAAATAGGGTATATGGTTAAAATATAGAAGAATAGAATATTGTTCAAATGTAGATGTTAATCAGAGTCTCATTGTCTGAACCATGCTTGATGATTTTATATGAACACAAGAAAACAAGTGTGACATGTTCAACATTTAATAGTTTTGCAATACATATTCTGCCTGGTTTTTAAAAATCATTAAAACCCAAACCAGGATTGATTCAATGACAAGAATTTAATAACAAGAATAGTTTAAGTCTATAGAAACTTCCATAATTGTATTGAACCCTGCCAGTGACTGAAATAAATCTCCTACAGTGGATTTACAGCAGTTTTCCAGGTCCAAGATACCCTCACTAAACCTTGCTGCTCAACAAATGGCTTTTTTCTTTTATCATTATTATCTAATACTATCTAGCACAGCTTTTTAAAAGTAAAATAAATAAAATGGACTGTGTTATTTTAAAGTTAATTTACATATTCTCTATTTACTGCCTTCAGGTTGCTTCGTAGGTTGCTTCTGTTCTCCCTTCTCCTGCTCTCACTGTGGTTTGGATAAAAGGGCTGCATTTTTAGATGAGTTCTTGTGTATTTCACAGAACCACTAAGCTTGGAATTTTCTTGGGCCTCCTTCATGCGTGTCTTTGGTTTCCATTACAATAGATGGATGCCATTTTAAGGGTTACTATGGCAGATGCTAGAATCTTATCAGTGTTCAAGCAGCAGACAACCCCTTTCAGTTTCTTAAAAGAAACATGCAGTTTGCAGTGTGTTGCAGTACCCCAGCTTGGGGCATGCTGGGGGATGCCTGAGAGACTCAGAAAGTTCCATGTTTTACGGCCTCCTTGTTGATTTTAATCTGTTCTGTCAAAGTTTGTTCAGTAGGTCCTAAGCTGTATCTCTGTATCCCAGTTACTGTGGTTACCCTTCCCCTGAGTTCTGTCCCTCTCCCCGGTGTGAGCCGAGCCCATTCCCCCGACTCCCGGGCGGGGACTGCTTGTCCCTCTCCTCCCATCTCCCTGCAGCAGAGCAAGGACGTCTGCAGTGGGACGCAGTGGGCTCCGGGCAGCCCCTGCGGTGTCAGCAGTGAGAATATGCAGGGGTACGTACACCGAGGCAAAGCTGCTGTATCAGAATACCATACCGTTCTTTTCGGATGGTTCATGTCTCATCTTTGGTATGTATTTTAGATGTCGTTTCTTCCAATTGCCAATACCAAACCAGAAGCAAACTGTTTTGCACTATTACCCCATTAAGTGATACCAGTTTCTTCTTTCACTTACAAGCATTTGAAAAAATCCCTGAGGTTTTAGTTCTGAAAGTTACATTCCATAATGTTTCCCGTATCTTCGTACCTGATGTCATTATAAGATATTACTGACTTTTAGCCTTACATTAAAGTGGTTATTTTTTCTTTTTTCTTTTTTTTTTTCTTCTTTCTTTTTTAATACACTTGTCTTTTAAGGATTCAAGCTTTCAAGTAATACATAATACAAAGATTTCATTAAGAAATTTGATAGCATTTCACAGAAAATGATACACTGAGGCACTGGTTTGCTTTTCTCGCTGCTGTAAGGATAGGATAAATGCAAGGATAACTAGGACTGTGGGGTTTTTTAACCATTGTTGCTAGCAGCTGGAGTTGTTCCTATATATTTGGAACCTAACCTCTTTTCCCTCGAATTCGGAACTCCCCAGAAGTATGTCGTCAAAGGCTTTTTTTTCCATTTTTGTAAATTATCTTTTAAAGTACTTACCTGCAGTAAATCAATTTTAGACTAAGTCTAGTAGTATTTAATATCAAATCCTAAGACCGCTAAGAGAAAAACTGTTACACTTCTGGGATATAATACACATTTGTAAGTGTTTAACTTTTCAAGAAAAAAGAGTAAAATAATGTTTATCATAATTTAATAAAATTTTTTATTTGCTTGTATCAAGTCCTCATACTCCTTATTTATCCCTCTTTCACCTTCTAACTATACACCCACATCAATTTCTCACCAAATAAAGTCATGTGTTGTCCTGGTAGTTTGAACCCCCCATCTCTCTTCATGAAGGCTGAAGTCCTAAACTCTTACTCACACAAAAAAGTTATCCTGATGACTAATCCTTAGGACCTTATCCCAGAATTGATAATTAACATGTAATCTGGAAGACCATTGATCCATATACTTGCAGTGTATGCATATTCAGCACAACATGATCATAACTGCTGTAAACAAATTCTGCATTGCTACCATGTTAAACCAATCCACCAAAATCAGGAGGTTTCCATGAAAAGGGGGTAGATTTCTAAAGAATGGGCTGGAAGACAGATTTCTATTTCACAGACATATTCTGATATGAAACATTCACATCAACTAGTTGCAGCTCAGAAAGGTGCATCACTTCAAACAAATTTTATTATAAACATCTAAACATAGAAATTTTGAAAAATTAATACTCTTGAAATTATCAGTTTCAAGAAGCTTCAAAAAGCTTTCTTTCACATTCCTTTCAAATTTAGTATTGAGATTTTCTAATTGTTTTATAATTTGGAACTGAAAAGCTTTCCAAACCATCCATAGCTGTGCTTATTGTATTCTTCTAAGGGGTTCCAGTCTATCTCAGCAAAAATGTATTTCTTTGCTGTTTCAGAAAAACAGTATTTCAATTAATATGAACAGGCATCAGACAGTTGCAGACACACCTGAAATCTGTGTTTTATATATTTTTCCATGTCTTTCCAAAAAAAGGTTTATTTTACTTTACTGGTTGTTAGGATGATAGGCTTTCACTGTAGATGCTCAAAAATCAGTGGAAACATTTTGAAGGACTTTGGAAAAGTAGACACATTACTGCTAAAATTAATTAACAAGAAGGGCTTAAACAACCTTGATAAAACTTCTTCTGGAGTTGAATCACCAAGCAATTATTTACTGTCTGTTAGCAGAAATACATGTTATTACAAATCTACAGGAGTTTCATTCTGTATACCTACATTGCACTAAGTGTTATACCATATTGTTCTGGATGATGCCAAGACAAATGAAAAAAAAGCAGTATTTCCAGTCCATTTCTTTTTCCTCAGTTTTCTACCTGCAGCTCCTCGTTTCCACTGTTGTCCTTGGAAAAATGTATTTGGAGGTCCATCAGCAGCTCTGATGCATACATTTTCAACTTGCAGTGTATCAGCACCATGCAGTCCCTTTTTTCTACACCATTATAAAGATTCATACCATTTGCTATCAACATTCACAGCAGAGTGGAGTGCCATTTCTGACTCAGTCTAGCTAGCATTTTATTTGTGCCTCTCTGTGAAAACACAAATAAGTTCTATAATCACTTACTGTTTCATTAGTGCATAGAATAATTCTAAATTCCCATCTATTCATCTTTTACAAGTCCTGTTGAGTACTTCCTGATGTGCTTTTTTCCATTCTGAATCTAAATATTTTTTATTTTTATTATTACTCTTTAGAGAAATTGCTGCTGGGTTTTGTTGTTGTCGTTGTCTCTGTTTTATAGTGACATTGAATTTAAAATGAAAATAGATTTCATTATTTATTCATAGGATTTGATTCACCCTCATTGTGACATTATTTTTGATGTTGACAGTTGTTGGTGAATAGTGTGGAAAGCTAGAGGGCATTTATTTGACCATAAAATGCCATAAACAACAGACTGATGTTGTTGTCTTGCTATCATTTGGGGCTTTTTCATGTTCAAAACAAGAAATTAAAATTAAAAAAATTTAAATGAATCTGTGAGTTTTATACCATCTATATGAACTTCCTGTCATGCTATGTCAGTTGCGAGTTTTGATAATGCCTGTCAAGATTCAAAAATAACAAAAAATAAGTTTGATATCAAGACTTATATTTATAAAAGAGAAATAAAATTTGATTTTTAAAAAAGGTTCTCTTTTACTTTTGATTTTTTTTGGTCTTTTTTTTAAATTTTATTTTAATGGTGCATGGACAGAAACCTTGGATAGTGAATACAGAAAATAAATTCATGGAATAAAAATAAAAAAAAATCCTAAGTCAGGAAAAATAACAGCATATTAAAATTTACTGTTAATCAAAAGGAAGGTTTGGTTTCCCTCAGAATCCATTATAAGTAAAATGTTATTTTAAATCAAAATTTAAAGATTTTAATTAGTATGGAAACAATACATATAAGCTGCAGAACATAACTCTTAAATTTTAGTCAAGGAATAAGCTGTTCAACGATACAGCCACATAGTAATGCAGTTAAATTGATGAGATGTATCAATCATTGGTGGTTTTGAGGATAAATGAAAGTGCAGGAAATTTTAAACTGTGTCTCAAAGCTGCTGCCTAGATTCGAACTATCCAATTTATATCTGTCACAGGCAAAAACTGCTCATGTAATTTAAACCAGAGCAGTTTTTTGAATTATTAATGGCATGTACTTAACAAGCAATCAGTACACTGCACATTCAGGATCAATGTAATTCAGCAGATGAACCACAATGCTAGACATGCAAACCATTAACAAACACTTATGAATTTCTAAAGCCCATCTTCAGCCGGTGCCATGTGGCTCTGTTATCACACACACAAGCAACCACGCACACGCAGCCATGCACACCCACGCCCCCTCTCTGAAGGGCAGCCTGTACCCCCAGCAGCCCTCCAGCATCCTTCCTCCCCAGGCAGTGCATGTTCCCTGCCTTTCAGACCCACCAGGGGCTCCTCAGAACCACAGCATCGTGCCCTGCACTGCCCTTTGGCCACCCCATCCCAGCAGCCACCCAGGTGATGGATGGTGGTACCAAATGATACCTTGCTGCTAGGGTGGTCATCTTTAACATGGGCAAGGCTTTATTTATTTGATCCACATACACTGTTCATGCTTGCTTTTTGTAGCTTACAGGTGTGATTTTTTCCTGGCTTACAACATAAAGTCATTACTGCAATGTCTTTCATACCTTGATGGGTTTACATTTGGAAAATAGTATCTTTCTGTGTTGCAATGCAGATTAAGTGTCACAATAAGAACCACCAACAGTGATCATCCATATTATGAAATTAAATTGGAAATAAATCACAAAATAAAACCTTTCTTGTTTTGTTTTACTAGTTAAATGCTCTAGTAAAGCTGTTAGAAAATGCCACAACTCCCAAATTCTCCATTTGGATGATATGCTCAGGGACATTTAATGCCCAAGTACCTACTGGAGGAAAAATTCCTAATACTGATAGCATTCTAGGTGGAGGGATGTTTGTGCTAGTTCTATGTGGGAGTCTCGTTAGTGGAGGACACATATCAAAATATTTCATGCTGTGGTCTGACCCTGTCTTGTCACAGTGTGACTCTGGCTTCAGATGAAGTTGCATAATTCATGAACAGTTTCCAAAGTGACTGGTGGATTTAACATGCCTGGTAGCCTTCATCTCACTGAAAGGTAAGTTTACAAACAGAGACACACACACAGGCAGACTCCACCTACAGCTGCTCAAAAATATTTCAGCAGAACACTGTACAACTCCAAAAATTCAGTTTTGTTGACATCGAGTTGTTCTACATGAACATTGCAATTTTGAAGAAATTTTCACAGGAAAGTGTCAAAGTGAATCATTTCATCTTTCTTGTTTCAGTCTGATAATGCCAAAACATTTCATTTCAAATGTATCACCCTATTTAATTTCATATGACATTTAGATTAAATGTTAATATTAATTTTAAGACGTGTTTATACACTAATATATGTATACACACATTACATATTTTTTAATCTGATTTTATCTGAATTGTTGATATTATAGAATTTCTGTATTATCAAAACAGAGAGTTGGATGTTGTCTACTGGAATTTATGTGCTGGAGATGAAAAGACTTTAAAAAAAAGAAGGAAAAATAATGTTATCTCTTTCTTAGAGCAGTACAATTTCCTCAAAATTGTAAATTGTGAAATGGGCAGGAGAACCAGAGAAATCCATTTTGTAATGCAGTAGATGCTGGCAAAATCTTTGCAGCAAAGTAAACAGCAAGGCAGTTATATCTGCAAAACATAGTACAAAGATTCAAACACTTTTGAGCCAGTATGCCTCAGTTTAACATAATTTGCGTAGTTACCAGTCACTTTTAAATCATGGGGAAATGTCACTGTTTCATCAAATCTCAGAGCTTTGTAGATCCAGAGAAGGGATGAATTCTTGGACATCAAATTTGTTTATTTATCTTTCTCATTAGCTTAGCTAATTGGGTTCAGATGTTAATATACATTAAATCATCCTTTTTGTTTTAAATGCCTGTGAAGAACACTCAAGAGGCAGGATTAGAGTATGAAAGCCTTTATGCACAAAATGTCTGTGGTCATGACCACAGCCATTCAAGCTCACACGTATCAGCCATCCAGGGAATCTCACAGCTGCCTGACAGGGATCAGGCAAGAGGAAATATTAGGTAATAAAATCTCAGAGGCATACTCAGTCTTTGGCTCCTCTCCATCTGCCAACAGGAGTGAAAAATGAGTACTGGTTCCACTGTGATATACATCTGCCCACTGGTCTCACAAAAAAAGAAAAAAAGGCCAGTGAATAGCCATTACATTTGGAGGATTTTACTCACTTATCCACTCTGTACATGTCATGACAATCAAGATGATAATTAGACTTTTTTAAAGGTAAATATTTTACAGTTAATTAATCAACTGTCCAGTTGATTGTTTAAGGTAGTTGCTGGAGTGCTCTGGTGTCTCACACACAGATGTTAGACATTTAAGCTCAAAGTAATGAAAGTGGTCAGGAAAGTTCACACCACCCTGACTCTTGCTTTTTCTAGTGTGACTGTTGTGACAAAGAGGAGTGACTTGTACACAGATGTGAGATGCCACCGATCCGCATCTCCTCCTGATAAGTTAAGCTCTAGCTACGATTTTCAGAGACCATAATAAAACACATCCCCTTTATTTCCATTGCTTCTTAACTATTGACTAGCTCTTCAGGTACTGTGGCAACATTCAGCCACTCACTTTTCTTGAGGATACAAAACAAATACATTCATTTTAAAGTTAGGTCATTTACCTTTGCTTATGTAATAGCTAAAATGCTTCTCCAAATAGCCACAAGGCTAACTCATGGAGCATGTTAGCCTCGGCAGCAAATCATGTTTCATTTCTTCCACTACCACTCCTAACATTGTTATGGAAGCTATTAAATTAACCGATTCCCGTGACAGTGTTTCATTTCTCATTATAACGAACAGGCAAGCAGCTAACACTGCAGAATTTTCATGAGCTAATGTCTTGTAATAAATCCATTAGAAAGCCATTGGTATCTAATTGTCTAATCACAATGAAGGCCTAGGAGTGGCATGGCTGTAATGGGATTAAAGTAGATTGTAGTGCAATGCCTACATTCTCTGATCCAGTCCGGAGATAGCAACAACCTTGCAGGTCATTTCAGTTAATTTAGCCAGACTCAGAAGAAAAGAAGGAAAAACTGCTTTGATTAAATAGGCGAAAGAACAAGACACTGTTTTGTTTACACCTGAAAGAGATAAAGTGGATGTTATGGCTGGAAAAAATACAGCATTAACTTGAAAGTAATCTCAGGTATCAGTGAAGAGCTGTTTACGGGATTGAATTTGGTTGTATATGAGGAATGGTTGCATGTGGTGTGATGAAGCAGGCAAAGTTATAAGTGTGCAGAAGGCACTGAGTTTTCAAGCTTTATGCCTCTTCACCCCATAGCAATTTGGCCTCAAAATCTGCAGCTCCGAGGCCAGATGCAGCCTTCTGCCTGATAAAGCCTTTCTCTAAAGCTATGCTGACAGTTTAAGGGATTGTATTATATTCCTTCTATGTTTGAAATCAGTTTAGGTTTTGCCCCCCACCCCCGGCTGCCAAGGCTAAAACCCCTGACAAGTTACAGAGAAGGCCTTTCCCTCCCGACACGGTGTTGCCATAGCAAACCCCTGTTAAGCAGAAAGCCCTTGTCACTCTCCCCTGAGCACACCCTCTCCCCTTGGGACTTCTGCCCCGCCTCAGGGTTTCATTGGTCTCCCTTCCCTGATCCCGCCTTCCTTACTTCCCCGTTGGTTTATGTACCTGCTCTCCTCGCCTGAACCCTCTTCCCAAGAGTCCTTTCCCGGGGAAGAGAGGGAGATCCTCCATTTTGTGGGGACATGCAGATGCTCTCATTTGTACCGTCCTCTTTGTGGACCCATCCTTCCACAACTTGGGCTGCAGTAAATATCTGCCGTGGAAACCTGTGAAGGCCTTTCCCTGTTCTTTACCAGCAAACGAAAAAAAGCAGCAATCCAGTGTGTGTGTCTGTATAGCTGTAAGGGCATGCAGCCCTTACTGAACAGCCACAAACGGGAGACATTTCTGGGGGGTTGCAGCACCCCACCACGGGCACACTGCAACAGGATTGGACTTGCAGGCATTGATTCAGTGACTCTGTGGGCTATTAGGCTTACGTGCAGTGGATGATGTGGGGAAACAGAAGTCATTGCTTTGCTGAAACCATTTCAAGCACCTTGGAACATTGCTTTGAAATTTGTAATGCCAAACGTGGGAAGTTACGTTACCTTAGACTTCATGTTAACAAGATAAATGATTTCTACAGAGTTGCTGAAGATTTTCAGGAAAGTAGTTTATCCATTCCCATCAGAAATCTCTTTTGGAATTTCTCTTCTAATGTAAGGTAGTTGCACCTTAGTAATCAAAACGGAGAAGACATAAGTGTGGGATAAGAGTTGGACTGAAAAATCACAACAAATGTGTATATATTTAATCATAATAGCTACAGATTCTTGGTTCAGCTCCTAGTGTGGACATCTCCAAAATAATTTGTCAATGAGGCATTGTTATTCTAGGACCTGGGAACAGCACCAGTGTTAAAACATTCTGGTTTCATATATCTGGTGATTATTCAAAATGTTTTGATTTATCCAAGTGACACTGAAGTGTTTAGAACAATTACTGAAATTATTACTCTTTCAGAAGAGGAGCACACTACAAATATCACATGAAATCTGACTAACTTTATTTAGACTTTGCTAGTTATTCCTTTGGCACAATAAAGGCTTCTGTGCCTGGAACTCTCCTCGTTTGAGAGCCTGTTAAATATTTGTAAAAATATTTTGCAGACTAACAAAAAAAATAAACACAGGCCTTCACCTACTGTTGTAGTCTAACTTCAGCCAGCAACTATGCACCACATACCAAGTTGCTCATTTTCCCCCTGGCCCTATTGGTGGGTAGAAGAACGGAAAGAAAAAAATCTAAACTTTGAGGGTCGAGATAAGAACAATTTAAGAATTGAAACAAAGCAAAATGACACTAAAAACATTAGTGATTATAATATTCATTATTATAATAGTGATAAAAACAATAGTAGTTGTAATGAAAAGGAGAGAAAGAGGAATAAAATCCAAAACACAATTTCTCATCACCTGCTGACCGATGCCCAGTCCATCCCCCAGCAGTGATTGGCCCCATTATGGGTAACTGCCTCACTTTGTTTACTGAGCATGGTGCTCTGTGGTATGCAATATCCCTTTAGCCAGTTGGGGTCAGCTGTCCTGGTTGTGCTCCATCCTGGTTTCTTGCACACCTGCCTGTTGGCAAAGCATGGGAAACAGAAAAGTCCTTGGCTTCGGGTAAGCACTGCTGTGCATCAACTAAAACATCAGTGTATTCCCAGCATTATTCTCATACTAAATTCAAGCCACAGCACTGTACCAGCTACTAAGAAGAAAATTTATTCTATCCCAGCTGAAACCAGGACATGGTTATAGGCCATGTTCAGACCTTTTAGACACATGTCACTGTTGTTTCCAGCACACGTTGCACTAACAACCAAACTGAATGTTTCACTGAGTATATTTTTCCTTTTCACGCTGTACTAGTTTTGTAAATCCAGAGAAATCATAAAATAGTCCAACCAGATCATTTCTATTTGATAGAACGTGTCTCAAAATATAAACAATATTTTTAAAAGGAAAAAAATCAATGAACTCTGAAATTTTGGCAGGCCATTTTTCTTTAGATAGTCTCTTTTACTTTACCGTAAGCTAAAGGTTCAATGCAAGACTTGTGTTTCTCCACTAAAGGGCTTCTGTAAACAAGTTAAACACTGAATGTATTTTATCAGCGGTGCTAGTCTGTGATAAAAAGAGTAGAGATATATTACGTTTTAAAAACAAGGAAATTAATGCAAGCAGTGATGCAGATAGTGCAGTGAGACACATGCAGAATGTTAGCTTTGATGGGCTCTGTGAAACTGAGCATGACACTCCTGAAGCTGTTGGGACCTCGTGAGAGTGTGTCTTCAGCAGTAACTCCCTCTTCTAAAGGTTGTGGACTTACTGGATCTATCCTGATTTCATATTAGTGTAAGTGACTTTAAGGATTTACTCCTCATGCAAGCAACAGGCAAACAAAATTTGCGCCTAAATTAATAAACCTTGGCCATGTTGCACCAGTCGAAAACCAGCTTCTGCATTTTTACATTACTTCTTTGATGACTTCAGCAACCTGATAGCCTAAAACAGGCACTTTGGCAAAGAACATAAAGAGTTTAACTGTACATTTATGCATTCATCTTCAGTCTTCAGAAAGCTGAAACTGAAAATGTGTGTTTAAGACTCAGTGCACTTCTTCTGAGTAACTGGTTGTACTAGATCTAAAGAGTCCAGGTGTCACATAATGTAATTTGTGTTTATGGATGATATTATCGACTAAGCTTATGCTTTACATAAAAACTGAAGTGCTGTCTAATACCTTTAGTGTGACATTTATCTTCATAAATGACCTCATTATTTCTTTTCTGCGTTTAAATATAGAGAAGCAACATCCTTAGCGTGCTTGCCCAGTAATAGAGGTGATTCTCATGTTATGGAATGAGGAGACTCTTTTCCACAATTTATATAATCTTACTGAGTAATCACTGATTTAAAAGATATTAAATTGTAGCATGTATTAAGATGCTAAACAGCAGTGATAAAGCCATGTCTTATAACTTTTATATTATTTAGAATAAGACATTTCAAACACCTCTAGACTTCCCTCCCTCCAATTGAGATTTGATAGTCTGGCAGTGCTTCTGTGTTGTTAGAGATGTGCACTGTCAAAGATATACCTCAAAATTAATCTGAGTGAACATCAAAACTATTAGGAGCTCTTTGTAACTCAGATGAATCCAGAAACTAAGAATAATCTTTCAGCTCTACAGCTCACTGGCAAAGACCTCCTCACCAAGCAGAGAGAAGTGCTATCCAATGTAGAAAAGGATAAAACAGGGCGGCTGGGCTCGGCTTTTCTCCCAATTACAGGAGAACATAGAAGAAGCATTAGCAAATTTTTGTCTCTTAAGTCATTTGGGTCACAAAATAATAATAATTTTAAAAATGTTATTGGCAAGCAAATAATTGGACTGATTTCAGCCTTCAGAAAGAGATTTGTGAAGGTGCTATTTGAGAAAGCTGAGGTTAGTAGAGGAAGTTACAGGCTGATAGCGCAGCTGAAAATAAATATATGAATTTTACTCAAAAGAGGGACAGGAGAGGGAAGGGGAGGAGTGGGAAGGGAAGAAAGGGAAAGAAAAGCAACAGGATCTAGCCCTTGCATATGTCTAGGCTTTTCCAAGTGATTTGATTATCAAACATTATGACTGAAAGATGAACTCACTGAATAGTTTATCCTTCTCTTTATTAGCCTTTTAACACAATGAAGTAATTACCTAGCAAGTATTGCATGATGAAAATTAGTATGTTGTTGCAATTCTGTTTATCTTTAAAAGATGTGCAATTATTTCTGAATACAGGAAGAATCTTACAAAAAGGTGTCCACCTACCATGAAATTTAACACAGTTTGTGCTTGAAACATGAGGTTCTTCCTGTCAAACTCAGCACAGCAACTTCTGATTGTCTGTAAAACACCTACCAACAACTGCTTTCACAGTTTCTATGTCTTTTTTCTTACTTGGCAGCTTTAAAAACAGCACTGGACAAAGTCACTCCATCTAGGCTGCTCAAATTTCAGTATGAGTTGTCAAATTCCCTTTGTTTTGGTTGGTGGAATATACACATCCACCAATGTGTTTTAACCTCCACAAAAGTACTTCTTTCTTCCTATGCACTTTTTCTAAAATTCTGACTGAAATGACATGCTTTGCAGCATGCTGGGGCGGTCACTAGCTTCAGTCACAATTACCCTGGAGAGGAGGTAAAAATTAAGAGACTGATGCCTTGCAGAGAGTGCTTATTGTAAGCATTGTCATTAGTGCAGGGAATTGCAGGAGCGATCATATCCTTCTGAGTAAAGTTATATAACTGAAAAAGGGCCCTCAGCATTCTCAAACTGTCTTTACTATATCACTGTGCTGTTCATTCAGCAGTTCACAGCTGGCGTCTGCCTAATACCAGTTAAGAGCTAACCAAAGAAGGTGAGAAGAAATCCCCATACTGTATCCCAGGGTTTTAAAGGTTAAGCACCATTGTGGTGAACAACATGAAGCTAGTGTGAAGGTGTATTGCGAGTGTGCTCTCCAGCTGATGAACTACGGTATTTTTCACTGGCTGGACTTTTAAAAGGTCATTCAGGTAGAATGTCAGATAGAAATACGACAAAGTGGTGAAGTGAAGAAGTTACAGAGAACAACCACGAGAATAGATATTGCGGAGATGTAGTTTAAATGTATGTTATTTAGTCAGAATAATATCCCATCTAACCTTTCTTCCATTTCAGGTCTGTATTGGAGCTTTTAGTGATAATGACTATTAAATATGACAAAAGATAGATTAAAAATACTGGGAGAGAATTATCTTTTAAAGAGGGCAAAAGAACTTTATTTCCCTTTACCACCATGGAAAAAAAAGAGGTTACACAATAATTTCCCCCACTGGAATTGCTTCCTGGTTTTTGGTTTTTGTTTTCCTTTTTGCAGGGGCAAAAGAACAGGAGGAGTTACTTTATGTGTTCTGATGTATTTTTTTACCAACCCCCAAAAACGTTTGTCCAGTCATAACTGAGGGTAGGAGGCTCACAGGGGAAGGGTGCAGGGAGGAATGAGTCAGCTGGTACTGCTACTAAAGGAAATGTCTGTGTCTCCATGAAGGGTGCTAGTAGATAATTAAATCACTAGTTTTTTTGGTGAAGGATGAAACACAAGATAAGTATACTGATTTTTACTTTTTCTGTATATTTAGAGCAAGATGAGCAAAACAAGGTACACTATGACTGTGGAGGTCTCAAGCCTCAGGGCCAGGGGGACAGCACTGCTCCTTGGAGGAATGAAACTATTGTCTGACAAGCACTCCCTGTGATAAAAGTTTAAGGCTTTTCCCATGGCTCCCTGTTACCATAGTTAACTGTACCCCAGTACAGTCCCTCCTCCTGGCCCGTTGCCCAGCCCACATCTCCTCCCTCTGGGCGGTTACCTCCCTGCCTGTCCTCCCTACGTACGTCCCAAGCCCCCCAGAACGTTCTTCCTTCCTCTTGTGCACTCCAAGGCTGAGAGCGCAGGTTCACCTCCTTCTCCACAGCTTCCAGGGCACTCTGGAGGCCTCTCTCCTTCTCCAGCTTCTGAACCACCTGCAGCTGTACCTCCACCTAGGCCTTGAGGGCTGCTTCCTCAGGGCCTCCCTATCCGCTAGCTTCTTTCTCTCGCGCTGCTCCAGCTCCTCCAGCTCCCGCCAGCGCCCCTGCACCTTTTTCAGCTTGCTGGTCTCGGACTGCACCTTGCACAGTTTGCACTTGTAGTGCGGCACGTCACCCTTGAGCTGGTGGTTGTGGTTCTGAAGGGAGCTGATCAGTGTCTCATCTCGCAGTAGATAGGGCCTGCCTGCTCATTGGCAGGGTGCTAGTCCATGGACACAGCTGCCAGGAGTTTGAGCGGCCGTGCTGCCTCAACCTGTCATCCCAAAGTGAAAGCGTCCACGCCAGCATTCAGAGGATGAAGGGATTCGTGGTGGACCTACAAAAGGAGAAGACCCCCAGGTGGTGGGAGGATATCTTTGGGCATATGGGTATGCAGGGTTGGCTAGCTGCCATCTTGAGGACTTTACACTGGATGTTTTTAATCATTTTAGTTGTATTTTTAATGTTCCATTGTTTAAGGCACTTGTTTTTAAAAGCTATGGGAAGGGCGTTTTTAATTGAAAGAAAAGAGGGAGTTGTGGAGGCCTGCAAGCCTCAGGCCCAAGGGGACAGCACTGCCCCTTGGAGGGGCATCCTGCAGCTCCCGCCAGCGCCCCTGCACCTTTTTCAGCTTGCTGGTCTCAGACTGCAACTCGTGCAGTTTGCACTTGTAGTGCTGCACGTCACCCTTGAGCTGGTGGTTGTGGTTCTGAAGGGAGCTGGTCAGGTGTCACATCTTGCAGTAGATAGGGCCTGCCTGCTCGTTGGCCACCAAGTTCTGTTCAAACTCTGTGTGCAGCATCTGGTACTCCTTGTGGTACTCCTTGTGCACCTGAGCCAAGGTGTTCTTGAGCTGGATCTCCCCTTGGTGCGCAGGCACTTCTGCACCTGCAGCTCTTGCTCTGCATGTGCTTGGTGTGGCGCGGGTGGCTGTTCTTGGTGGCCAGCAGCAGTACTCGTGCCTCGTCCAGCTGCATCAGATGCTCTTGCGCTCCTCGCTCAGCTGCCGTGTCCTCAGAGCCTCCTTATCTCCCAGCTTCTTTTCATGCTTCTCCAGCTTCTCCAGCTCCCACCAGTGCTCCCATGCTTCAGCTTGTAGATCTCGGCCTGCATCTCACATGGTTTGCACTTGACGTGCTGCACCTGGAGGCAGCGTGTGATAGAGGAGGGAGAACTGCAACTGTTGCACCTTGTTTGTACTCCAGGACCTCCTTCACGGCCACCTTGGGCAGCAACCGCAGGACCACCTTGAGGCGCTCCTGTTCCCTGGAGCAGCCACCTGCTGCTCCACCTGGAGCTTCTCCAGCTCGGCCATGTGGGAATTGGCCAAGTCCTGGTTCCCCTCCAGCTCCACGTTCAGCATCTCAAACTCCAGGACTTTTCTCTGTTGTTTCTCCTGCAGCAGCTGGGTGAGTTCCTGCAGCTGCCGGTGCTCCTGGAGCAGCTCCTGCAGCAACTCCTGGCCTGGCTTTCCCAGTTTCGGGTGGGCGCTCAGGTGCCCACCCAGGTGGTGCAGGCCCCACTGGATGCTGCTCAGGGCCTCCCCCAGCCGGGCCACGGCCTTGGGGGTGAAGCTCAGTCTGGTGGGGGGGAGAGCGGCCAGCAGAAACCCCTCCTTGGGACCCTGTGTCCTGTCCTTGCCCTCCTGTCATGCCCCTTGGGATGCCTGGGGGTTCTGGGGGGCTCTGGGGGGCCCCACAGGGGTCCCTGGGGCTCAGGGCCACCCCACCCCACCCCTGTCCCCATCAGAGCGGTGCAGCAGCACCTGCAGCTGCAAGTGCAGCTGTGCCCAGAAGCGGTTGACCAGGGACAGGGTGGTGGTGTTGGTTGCCTGGCGCTTCTCGGTGTGCTTGCTGAACTCATCCTCGCATGCCTGCTGCTGCTTCAGTCACTGTGACGGGGTCAGGGGAGGGGAAGTCCCAGCTGCCAGGGAGGCTGAACCTGACGTATCACTTGAGCCCCCGAGTTCTGGGCTGCCATGCACTGTGCCAAGCGGGCGTCCAAGCTAAGGCTGTCATCAATATGCTGACCCACGGGGAGCTGTGGGACACCAGGTTGATTAAGGAGGGATTTTTAGGGGAATAAACCCTTGCCAAAAGTTCACTTACCTCTTTTAAATCCCAGAGAGTCCTTGGTTGTACAAACCACAATCACGAGACCCACTATGATGGGACCTGAATTGTGTCAGGCAGCTCGCTGGCAGCCCACCTACATGACACCACCACCTCTGGTCAGCCTGTGCCCACCATCAGCAATGGCCTGCCACCAGATGGTACCACGCGTGACCAAGTCCTTTGAACTGATTTTCCTCTGGATGCTGCTGATGACATCAGTGGATGTGTGGGTGGTGGCACAGCCCAAGGAAAACATATGGGTAATCCTGGCAAAGGCCATAAAACAAGATTATATGTGCCTGTCCATGGGCAACGTGGACAACCCCTTGTCCACATGCCTGGTGGGAATACCATTAGAGCGGCAGGTCTATTCCCTTGGCGGATAAGGAACCCAACCCGATGGACACATGGAACAAGTGGACGCAGATCCTTCCACATGCACCAGGGGAGCCCCAGGAACTGGACCTACCGGGGTCCTCAGTGGCCTCATTCTGCGTATCCTTGTACTATAAGGAAAGGTGTCGGTGTCCAGGGAAGCCTGAAAATTTCTCCTGCTCCTCTGGGAATTTCTTTAGTCCCCAGACCGTTGCAGTGCCTTTTAGGGAACTTCGTTTTAGTTTTGGGATCAATATATACCTTTTACCCTCCTGGGGTTGTCAGGGCTGAAACCCCTGGCTGGCCGAGAAGGCCTTCCCCTAAGACAGTGAGTTACCATAGCAACACTCCCTGTCAGCTTGGTTCGTCTTCTCTCTACTCTCTTTCTCTCCTCCCCCTGTTTGCCCCATATGTGTCAGTCACTCCCATTCCCCATCTTTCAGGCGGGGACTCCTGGTTCTCCTCCTCCTATTCCTCCGCCCAAAGGGCGGAGGATCCCTGTCAATCCCTCTCCAACCGACCCTTTCTCCTAGAAAGTTCTCCCTTGTTCAGTCCCCCATTGGTCCCTGCTGCATTGTCCCTCCTACGTTGCATCCCTGTTGGTTACTTTAATGTCAATTGTGCTTGGAACCTCCCCTGAGCCCTGATCCAATTGGATTCTTTTCTCCTTTATAACCTCTGTACCCACCTTTGGTCAGGGAGTTCCTTGCCTCTGCCCCCCTGGCAAATAAACCTTGGAATACCACTCAAGGGCTCCCCTCCCGCCTCTTTANAGGCCCCCCCCGCCGCCTCTTTATTCCCGGCGCGAGCGTGCAACTCGACACCTGGTGGCTGCTGCCAGGAAGAGGGGACAGCGTCCCGAAGTGGGGACAAGTGCTGGGGACGTCGCCTGCGGACGCGGTTGTCTCGGGCAGCAAGTACTGCACGCTGCAAGTTGGCGCCCAACATGAGGCAGGGCTCACTCGCCTTCCTGCTGCTTGGGGTAAGCTGGAGAGTTCCGGGGTTGCAGAACACCGAAGCGAGGCGCAGGGCGGTCGCCTACCCCCTGGCTCCCCCGGAACCCCTCAGGACCCTGTCTTGAGCAGCAGGGTGCCATAGGGCGAGAGAGCCATCCCTTTGCGACTTCCCCGGTGGTGGTGGCAGCACCCCAGGTGGCAGTTGAGTTGGGTGGGCTAACCCCCCAGAGGACATTCTAGGTTTTACTAGGCTGTTCCTGAGGGACGGCCAGCAACCATCCTGTAGAGAGGGCTGGTCGGTGCCAGAGGACCTTCCATGAGAGCCTCAGTTTGACCCAGGGAAGTTTCTGGGGTAAGCGCCTGTATGCCTTTTGTGTTTTCCCGGCGGGTTCTGGAACTCGTGTGTGTGTTCTTCCCGGGTCTCCCTTTTGTTTATTTGTCTCTTTCCTCTCGTGGGTGGGTGAGGTCATCTGGGATTGTGGGCGAGGGGAGCCCATCCCAGTGGGGAGGTTTTATATCCAAGTTGGGGTTCCCTAAGGGGGATAGGTTTTGTTGTTCGATTAGATCCCTGTTCACCTCCCGAGAAATCCCTAGGTAAAGATTCTAGTTGTGCGTATGTGGTGGCCAAGGTGGCCGAAATGGTTTTGATGATAAATTGTTATAGGGACAAGCTCTCCTGTTTGTTGGCAAGGGTTCAGCCAGCAAGCAGAGATCAGAGGGAAAAGGAAAGGGAAAGGAAAGGGAAAAGGAAAGGGAAAGGAAAGGAGAAAAAGGGTGAACAAAGATCTGAGAGTTGTTTCCCCAGTTGTTCCCATACCCCATGTACCTTCTCCCTCTTTTCCTGAGCCTTTTTTCCTTTGCTGGGCAGTTCAGAGGGAGCAGAAAGCTGCATAACTCTAGCTCAGGGTTGCTACCGTCTCCTTGGCTCTCCTCTGTCTACCCAGAACCCTGTCTTGGGCAGCAAGGCGCCTGCTGCCCGAGACCCCTTCCCTAAACCTTTTTCCTATCCCCTTACCCTAAGTTCTAATCCTTTGTTAAGTCCAAGGGGCTGCTCGTTGCAGTACCCCTTGGCACAAGATGGCACCCACCCCGAGGGAGTGCAAGATGGCGAGCGCCTCATGGTGAGGACCCCCGTCGGCACTCCTTTTCCCCATAATCCTCCTTTTCCCGCTGTTCCTCCAGCTCCTCCCTGGTTCCCTGATCCCACCTCCCATCCCTAGAGGGGCGTCATCTCCTTACTGCCCTTGTCCCCTCCCTTGACTCTTCCCTGGGCTCCTCCTCCTGTCACTCCTCTGGCTCCTCCTTCACTGACCTTATTTTCTTTTTCTCATGCCTGACTCCTCCCCTTCCGGCTCCTGGTTCCCACGGCCTTCCTTCTGGTGGGGCCTAGGAACCCGAACCCGGAGCTGGAGGGCTTCTTGGCCAGCACTGCCTAGCAAGTGCCAGCAGGAGCCAATTGCGTTGGAAGGGGAAAGGGAGAACATTATGCTTTAGTTGCCCATCTCTACATTTCCTTTCGAGTAGGGGCACCTTTGATTTTTGTTAATAATTTGTGTTTATTTCAGTAATTGAAAATCAAGTTTGAGTTTTATTTTTATATTCAGTTTATTTAAATGAGTTTATTTTATATTTATATGTCAGTGAGAAGAGGAACTGGCCTTGCTGTTTAGTGGCAGTTAGTAAGGATGCAAGATGTTGGAGCCCTCCCCAAATCCAGTTCCCTTATTCTTTATATTTTACTTTTATCTCCTCCTATGTTTTTTTATTTTGTGACTTCAGTTGCATATGATTAAAAGTATTTCTTTTGAGTTTAAGAACATGACTCCAGCCCACCCTGCGTTTGTCATTTGCATGATTCTCCTCCTCCTCCCGTCGACTGCCGAGGGAAACATGACCAGCTTCCACTCGGCATTGGACAACCTACAACAACAAATTCACCAACTTCGATGGGAGAGAGAAGATTGGCTGGAGAATGTTTTGTTGTATTGGGGGATCTCTGGATGGGCAGGGTCAATTTTAAAAACTGTATTGTGGATTTTTGTTATTGCATTCCTTATTTGTGTTGCTTTAAGTTGCTTTAAGTGCTTATTTTTAAAACCCATGAGTTCCAACAAAGTGTCGATTGAAGAGATCCCAGTGCCAGAGATCCACACGCCAGAGATCCAGTGGATCGATTTCCCTGCAATGGACAGTGAAGCTGGAGAAGATCTTGAAAGTGGGACAGAAGTTTGAAAAACATCATGTTTGAAGAAGTTGTCAGGAAGTTTTAGGACTATGGATTGAGTTTAGTTAGTATTGCTTTGCTGTTAGATTAAGTTGTATCTTTTTGTAAATTCGTTATGTTTAAAAGTTCTCGCCTTTTTCCTCTCCACTCCCTAAGCCCTATCCTTTTCTCTCCAAAGTATGTCCCCCGAACGCAGAGGCTCCCATTCCCCTCCCCTCTTGTGTTCCCTTTTGGTTATTACGTAGATACTGGGGACACTGCCCAGTCCATCCCCAGTTGTGTGCTGCTTTATAAACTACCTCACCCCAAAGCCTTTCCTTATGTGCTACCCCATGCCCATTCGCTTAAGTTAAATATGATTTGTTGATTCCCTTGGGGGAAAAGGGACTGAAAGAGGAGATCTACCAAGTTGACCGAAATTTATTTGTCTCTCCTAATTTGGTAAATAGTTAATTATAACCCTCCCACCTGTTTTTCTTTTAATGAACCCAAAACATCTTATTTTGTTTATTTAACAAAAAGGGAGGAATTTGTCGCAGTGCCTTTTAGGGAACTTCATCTTAGTTTTGGGATCAATATATACCTTTTACCCCCACGGGGTTGTCAGGGCTGAAACCCCTGGTTGGCTGAGAAGGTCTTCCCCTAAGACAGTGAGTTACCATAGCAATACTCCCTGTCAGCTTGGTTTTTCTTCTCTCCACTCTCTTTCTCTCCTCTCCCTGTTTGCCCCATATGTGTCAGTCACTCCCATTCCCTGCCTTTCAGGCGGGGACTCCTGGTTCTCCTCCTCCTCGCCATCAATATGGTGACCTGTGGGGAGCTATGGGACACCAGGTTGATTAAGGAGGGACTTTCAGGGGAATAAACCACTTGCATCTCTTAAATCCCAGAGGGACCTTAGTTGTACGAACCATAATCACAAGACCACTATGATGGGACCTGAATCCTATCAGGCTGCTCACCAGCAGCCCGTGACCACCACCACCACCTATGGTCAGCCTGTGCCCACCAATGGCCTGCTACTGGATGCTACCACCTTTGACCAAGTCCTTCGAACTGATTATCCTCTGGATGCTGCTGACGACATCAGTGGATGTGTGGGTGGTTGCATGGGCTTTCATTATTTAAAGCGCTTGTTTTTAAAAGCCATAGGAAAGGCCTTTTCAATTGAAAGAAAAGGGGAAGTTGTGGAGGCTTGCAAGCCTCAGGCCCAAGGGGACTGCACTGCCCCTTGGAGGGATGGAACTATTGTCTGACACACACTCCCTATGATAAAAGTTTAAGGCTTTTCCTGTGGCTCCCAGTTACCATAGTTAGTTGTTCTTCAGTTTTGTCCCTCCCCCTGGCCTGTTTTCCAGCCCACCTCTCTTCCCTGTGGGCAGTTACATCCCCACCTCTCCTCCCTATGTACATCCCAAGCCCAGAATGTTCTTCCTTCCTCAATCCACCATTGGCACTGGTCCTCCAGCTCCTCCCATGCTTCATTCCTTTTGGTTTAGTTACCCTGGTCCTCTTCCCACTAGACCCTGTTGCCCTCCACCCCCAGTATAAGAGCCCCTCCACAGCCTTGTCCCTGTCTTTGCCCCTGGACTCCCATGTGGGTCGGGAGGCGATAAACCCCATGGACTGCCAAAAGCCCTTGCCAGGTCTGCGTTGTCTGTGTGGATTAGTAACACCATCAGTGTGAGAGGACTGTGTGTATGTGTGTGTGGCTTCTCCAAAGTGGCCTGTTGCAGGGATGGGCCCGTGGCAGGGACGCTACCAGAAGGTAGGGCACCCCACCACCGAACCACCCACGTCTGCTGCATATGGCCACCTGAGGAGCCATTCTAGCATCACTGGCAATGGGACTTCTGAGTCTTGTTCAGTGAGGTACTTACGTTGCAGAAGCAAAGAATCAAGAGAAATTTCTCTGACACATAGTTTGCAGGGAGCCAGTGTTAGTCCAAAAGCCAAACAGCTGGCAGATTGTTAGTCACTGTTCACTGCCTGAAGCTAACCTAGATTCCTTATATCTCAATGCTGGCTTTAAAAACCAGTTTCTTAGAAGTAAAATTCCTCTGAAAGGCAGAGACAAAAGATTTACATACAAAGGAAGTCATCAGCATATGAGGCCTAAATTGCCTGTAAGCCTAGGAGAAACACTAAAAAGTAGGAGGTGGATTCACAAAGATATAATTTGTTCTTTCTTGTTTTGTGGTAAATAGCTAGACAGGAATTAAAATACTCTACAGAATAGAATTCAAGATTTCACTTGTGGTCATGCTTCATATTAAAGTAGTCGTAAAATTGAGGTTATAACTGCTTAAAAGTAACAGGAAATTAAGTAAATAATTTATTAAATAACAGATTTTCTAGATTGTTTATAATTACTATGACTTCTTTGATACTCTTGAAGAAACTCTGAAATATACTATTCATGTCTGGAAGATAACATTGGTTTATTAGCTCTGGAACCTTAGCAGAACTGATGATCTTCCTTGCTAAACATAAATAGCATTATTTTAAAAGGTGTTTAGAATTAGTATAGCCATTACAAAGTAAATTGCAATTAAACATCTCCAAGACAAGTTTGTCAACGGTCTTTGTTTTGAAATGAGGAAAAAATCATATATATACTCTTAAAAGCCTCATCTCTCAGCAATTTTCCCCATCAGAAGACTCAGAAGCAAAACAATTCCTCCTACTCACCCCCGCATGCCGCCCCTTGCTTTTCAAAAAAAAAAAAAAAAAGTAAAACCACTATGAAAAAACACTCTTTTCATTTGTTACAAAAGAGGAAAAATATTTCAGAAAATTTAAAAGCTGAGAAAATAGTTGGAACTTCTTTTTGCATTTAGGGCAGAGAGAAAAAACCCAACACAAAAAGTCCCCCCATAAATTTTTGTTAGCAATGCCAGAAGACTTTTACAGTAATGCTTTTGGGTCTTGAGAGTTTCTCCCTCTTTTAAGAAATTTGTCTTGCATGCTTTCTTGAAGCCATCTCTCCATCCTTGCTTAATTTTAACAGAATGAGTTAATATATCCGACTGAAACAGTACAGTTTGTCATGCTGAGGGAAGGTGGGAAGGAATTTCTGTGTCTTGAATGTGTTTTCAAATAACATCCAGTAAGGCCAGATTTGCCTAGACATAATTTTCTCTAGGTTATTCTGGAGGAATAAAAAGTTAATAGAGAAAATTCAATGAGAGGCTACTTTATAATAAAAGTAAAAATAAAACAACAACAACAACAAAACAACAAAAAACAAAACAAAAACAAAAACAAAAAAACAAACAAAAACCAAAAAAACCCAAAAAACAAAAAAAAAACCGCAACAAACCACCTGAATTTTTATAGTATTCTTTTGAAAAGAATACATTCATCCGAATGACAGATTAGGAATTAAGGGCGATGAGAAACGGGAAAAGTGCTATGTGAAAGTCTTCTAGAAATGTACATATCAGTGGAATTAGGAACATTTCTGAAATGAGGATATTGAATCTGCAGCTGCAGTGATGGGGACATTGTTACCTCTGGTTTTCTATCTCAGAAATTATGAACGAAAGGTGCTAAAAAAGAAAAATTCTTCTTTAGTTCTGAGGAACCTTTATTTTGGCTTTGGAGGAAAAGGAATATGGGGCTACATCTTCTCAAAAAGGGCAAATGCTGAGGCTGAATGAAAATTCCCCCCACTATGTTATATCTTCATTAATTTCGGGTTCACTTTCAAACTTATGTTTCAAATGACCTGAATGCACATTTTCTTCAATCTCTGGATTTACTTTGGAAATAAATTTATATGTATGGACATGTTTTTTCTGGAAAATTGTTTTTCTACAGTCATGATTATGTGGAACATTCCTTGGTTCTCTGTAACATTGGATATATTTTTGGATCAGTTATAAACAAATAAAGACCTATCAAGAGGTACTCCCAAAACTCATACTGTGTCTTAATCCTGGCTGGAGGAACCATTTGATTAATTTTTATGTCACACATTTTTGGTGAGTAGCAGTCAACAACTGCTGATGGAAAAGCAGACTTAGCCTTTTTTCCCTAATAAAGCCCTTCCAGTTCCCTCTGGGAAACAAACACAGCAAAGAAAGAGAACCAGAAAAGTGCCAAATACTAGAGCAATTTTGTTTCATTTCTGAACTCTGTGCAAATGACAGAATCTCTTTTCTCCTCTTCTTCCTGTTTTCCGAGTCATTCTCCTGTTTGTGTGCCAGGGAGAGTGAAGATGAAACACCTGCAGTATTTGCTCCAAAAGTCTGGTGGAAAATCTGAGGAATCTTTAAGGAAGCAAATTAGAGGATGATTGGAGCAGGTTGATGGGGTTCGATGTGCTTGCTGGGATACAGAGCAGGAATATATAATGCCCAGCCAGGAATTACAGCAATTATTTTCAGCTATTAAAACTGAGGCTTGTTCTTTATAAAGCAAAGACTGATCCTACGTAAGACAGTCATTCTAAAGATTGACGAAGTACTGAACCATAGACTGTCTCCTGGTGAGAATGTTCTTATATTGCTAGATCTTGAGAATCATAATCCAGACATTTCTAAAAACACTTAAGATTTTCATGTTTCTTTTAAATTTATTATTTTTTTGCTTTCTTGCTGATTCATGCCACACTTCTGTCTCCAAGAACACTCCTTGTTGCATTTTTCACCACATATCCTTAATAAAATTCATCTTTTTGAAATTGCACAAATATTCTCTCACAGTTCTGCTGACCACTTTGAGTTCAGAGTGTATTCATATTTTACTTCAGGACTTAAACATTCTTGTATTAGACCTCAGGAGGGTATCGTAGGAGCAGGAGCTCAGTAGTATAATGTTTGACTATAAACTACATTTGAGAAATATTAAATTATTTATTTTACCTTTTGTACTTATTACAAGAGAAAACCTACCAATTGAAGAGTGTCTCAGAGGTCATGATGCCTACAGCTGATGATGAGCTGTTTCCTGGATTTGTCTCTGCAATAATACACTTTTAACTTTATAGGTGAAGAGAAATTATAGGTGAAGAGATATCAAGTATGGATAGGTCCTGAGAAATGTGCTTATAAACATTCTCCTAGCGATGTTGTTTTTCAGTAGCACTGCAACTTTATGAAATTCGAAAATTTTCTGCTCTGAGAATGTCTCATCAGTGACAATCATACATACTATTTTCTCTATCCATGAAAGACAATTTTTGTGGCATATGAATGCAAGACTCACAAGCCGAGAGCAAAATGAATCTGTTTACTGCAGAGCTAAGACAGTACTCACACACTTAGTGTGAGAACCTCTATTCAGTCTTTCGCACACAACTGGGTTGCAGGCCTGTAATAAATCCATGGGCCTGACAATTTGTGAGTTTCCTCAAGGTTTGTGGGCTTCGAAGAAACAGAGGCTGCCTTTCTTGTTCTCAGATAGTGTGTAATCTACTTTCTTCTATGCTTCCAAGGAATTTTCTGCAGTGCCAAGCTTGTTTCGTTCTCACAAATTTTCATAGATTTATATCACACAGGTAAAACATACAATTGCACTGGTCAGAAGTAGATGTTAAAGAATGGAGTTGTTTACTAGAAAACATTGTGATCTCCTAAGTAAAGTGCTCTTTTAAAAGAATAGAAAAGTAAGGACTTGAGCAGGATCACTAAGGGAACAAGACTGAAAAAGCCTTTTTTTTAACAGGGCATTTGTGCTCTAATGTGCAAAAGGAAATTGCCAAAGCATAAATATATGGACCATGTTGCGAATGCATTATTTAAGGTCACCTTAAGAATCACTAGCAAATGTATTAGCAAAAGCAGGTTAGTATAAAAGTGAAAGCACAGCAAAGTTTTTCGTCCAGGTACACTTTACTACTTACAAGATGGTGAAGTATACAGAGATAAAGCAAACAAAAATCAAAAATAAAAAAAAAAATCTGAAATAAACACAAAACCAACTACTTGGAGACTGATATGGGGGGAGAAATTCCCCTTGAGTTCAGTGAAATACTCATTTTGGATGCCTTTGCATTTTCTTAGTGGCTGAAGGGTTGAGTCTGGAGGAGTGGGGGTATCAGCCCAGGATCCATCATCATCATCATCAGCATTCAGCCATCCACCAAGTATAGCAAACTTGAGAACTCACTAGCTCTGAGAAGCATCCCACTCAGAGGAAGGTTGCTGCTTGCATCCTGCTGTGGTCCAGGAGAGCTCAAAGGGTCTCACTTAGGACTGCTGCTTAAAGAGTGACAATATATTTGCTTTCAGTCAAAGTAATTTTCCATCCTGGCCACAATGCTGGTCAGTAACTTTCTTTGAAAGTTTGATAATGAAAATGTTAGTCCATTTAGGTTGTTATTCAGGCAAGAAAACTAAGTTTGCAAGGCTGTTTGTAAAAAACCAGGAGCTCATTAGACAGCACCAGTTCCTGGGAAGAGAATGTGTTTCTGATAAGCTCTAGGGAAGCTCAGCCCAGGTGCAATTCATAAGGGCCAAGGAATGACGAGCATTTCTCATATCATAAAGCGGCTTGAGGCAGGGGAGGGAAACACCACCACACTCTGGTAGCTACTCTCCACATCCAGCATCTCGTGGGTCCACTGGCTTTATCCTACTCACGTTATTTGGCTCAACCATTTCTTTTTTTTTTCCTTTGGGTTCATTTTGCCTATTTTATTTCTTTTCCTAAGCTTTTGTCATCAAGTCTAGTGTCACTGCATGAAGTCAGAGAGCAGCAATCTTCAAAAGCAACAGTAATTCTTTCTCTCCTGAGGATTCAAAATTTCTACTAATGGAGGTAGAGTAATTTCTGAGGGAATATTTTGAAGTGTTTAACAAGAGTAAAGGATGAGCTGATATTCATTAACTTCTAGATTTTTCATTTGAAAGTAAAGAATACAAATCACTTAAAGAAGACAGATATGAGAAAAGTACTACACAGAAAGGTACTTAAGCTCAGAAAATTATTTCTAAATGACTATGCAAATTATCCAAAAAAAGAGACTTCTCTTGCAGCATGCCAAAAAGGAATATACATAGTATTTTAAGATCCATTAAAAATTATTTGCCTCTACAAAGGTTAACTGGCTCAAGTACAGATATTATAAAATGTTTCTAATGTAATATTCTGCAAAGTAAATAACAAAATACTCTTTGAGCATCAAGTAATGCAAATGCCCAGATAAGTGCATAAAAGGTTAAAGGTCTTTTGTTTTCTCATAAGCTAAAGAATTTTGTGAAGGTACAAGACACGTACAGAAATGGATGATTGTTTGGACCGAGAGAAAACTAGAGAAAGAGAAAACAAGAATTCATATGCAATGTTTTTTATAAATCACAGATCTCCAAATAAATGTTTGGAAGACAAGTAAAATTGAAATGGTTTGTTTTAGCAATTACAGTCAACACACTTAAGACAGCTAGATGCATTTTTGATGATGTTTATGATCGTTCTTGTTTGTTTAAATGGCATTTGTTCATGAGATTTGTTTGTTCATGAAAAAAGGCCATTTTTCTAGGATATGCTGATACAAAAGACTCATCAGCCAGAACTCACTGTCTGCAGAATGATGGAAGTCCTCTGCCCCTATATATATGCTTTTGCTCTGTCACACAATAAAATTGCCTGTTCCCTCTGATTGATTTTTGGATTCAGAATATGATGAGTTTTTGTAAAAGGACACCATGGACTCACACATGTCAAACAGGTTGTTTTGAAAAAGCTGGATACGAAATGTATTAAAAATGAATGAGATGCAGAGGCCTATGTGGATAAGAAAAAAGACAATGATGTTTGGATACTTTTCTATCCAGCAGATCTGAATTCAATAGAGTTCAATGAAGAACCAAAAACAAGTGGTTGTCTGCCATACTCCATAATTCTGGCCTATGCGTCTCATCAATGTGGTGTGAAATTTTTATTACCTAATCCACTAACTTAATGGGCAGAGTTGGCATTGGTTGCCTAAATGTGTCCATTTCATACTAGGAGGTTTGCTTGGAGTTTTTCAACAGTTCTCAGCTATTGTCTTCTCACAGCAGAAATGTTCTTTTAATCCTCTTGGAGCAAATTTCAGCCTAAAAGAACTAGTTATGTAACAGAAGTCATGTTTTAGTACTTTCCACCCACTTCCTTCTCCCCTAGTTCTTATTAGAGTTTGTGTGTTACTTCACAGATGTAAATCATACTCAGTCCTTTTGATAGTGACTTTAATTTCCAGTTCAAATGGTGATGCTTGCACATTCAGCTGCAAATCTCATCTCAAGTCTATGCAAAATTTATCAACCATTCATCAATTTGCAGTCTGTATTGAGGCAACATTTACCATCAACACATAGAAGGCAATATGGTTTTTTTCTCTGTAAAAACATTTTTCTTTCTTTTCTTGAATACCAATTACATTATTTAGAAAATGAAACAAAAATTCTCTAGATCATTTTGACATCTCATGAACTGCAGTGCAAGATAGGATGCTTATGATTGTGTCTGTGTGTTTGCTCAAAAGGAAAAATATTGAATAAGCATTCTAAATTACTTCAGTAGCAAAATTATCAGTGTGTCTTTCTTGAGAGATTGTTGCATGAACACTCTACACAAAATTAAAGCAAAAACAGATTGATACTGAGTTTTCTTACACTTCTGCTGTGGGACCAGTGTCACTCGATAGCACAAATGGACACACACACACGCACAGGTTGAGGTGTCGGAAGAAGAAGAAGGAAGTTTTATTTTTCACAGCTTTTATTCAATTCTTTGAGACCCTGTGGATTGGATAGGGAGATCTCCTATCCATCTCCATTGGTTCAGAGAGCAGTCCATCAAAACCTCTTTTGTCGTGAATGGAATGAAAAGCAAGAAAGGCAGTTAGAGAAACACATCTTGTTTACAACGGTTTCCGTGGGAACTCCAGAGTGACTTTTCAAAACAACTAGAACAAGTTTTAAAACTAATCAGAAGGCTGAATTTCAGGGCGACAGGACCAGCATGTGTGTTTTCATACTTCATCCTAGCTATATGATCAGATCTAAGAAGACCCAAAGACTGATTTCTTTAAGGTCATAAAAATACGGCTGCTCCTGACATTCCACGTATTTGAGAATATCAATTTATCTTGTTGCTTCTCCTCCTGTGACAATTAAGCTACCAAGCTCAGCAAGTCTGACAAATGTCCCAAGGTGCTGTTTCTCCATTTATACTTCTAAAGTTCATTCCCAATTGACTGAGTCAGTGTAGAAATATTCAGCAGTTTGTTTTTCTTGTTTTATTTTTTCTTGTGCTGAGTTGTTTTAGGAAGATTTAGAGATGCACAGACACAAGCATGAGCTGACCTAAATGTCAGCCAGAATACAGATTCAGAGACTTAAAGTCCCCTGAAAACACAATTTCAACTTTTCATATGCATTTACAATAATAAGTTTAAAATACTAAACCAACATATTGAAAGCTTCTCTGCCCACCACTGAGCAGTTGGAAGACAATGGTCAACTAATAAAGTTCAAAATTTCCTGAAAATTCTAAAATTCTAAAAAGGTAATTGAACGCAAAACCATCCATTCAACAGTACAGGAGAAACTAGTTGGTCAGATCTTTCTTTTTTTGTGTGTGTTTTATGTATCAACAACTTTTTTTTTCTCCTGCGAAATCTG
>VZTN01021089.1:0-100031 GCA_013400515.1 Erpornis zantholeuca
TTAAAACCCACACAGTTTTACACCACACAACGAACTTCTCCTCCCTGGCATCCCCAAAAATCCTCTGTTGACTGCAGGTTTCCCTAAAGCTCTGCTGTGTCCCCACTGTCACACCCTGGGGTCACTCTGTCCTTGCCATGGGACACCTGGAGCCAGCTGTGCCCTGCAAAGGATGAGCAGCTCCTGCTGGGGCTGAACCCTGCTGGGCACTCAGTGGCTCCCATCTGTCTGCTCCAGGGCACAACTCTCCAGATCCACCCATCCTGGGATGAATTTGGCAGCCCAGCACTCCCACATTTCACATTTTCCATCACCTCCAGCAGCAGCAGAAGTCTGGTGGGCCAGGCTGTGCAGTCAAGCAAAGAGATAAAGGTTATTTCCCCAAATTATGTAACCCAGTTCTGCATAATTAACCAGAGTTGTTTTCCCAAAGGGAGTACAAGGGAATATTTAAAGACAATTTTAAACTACGGGGTTTTTAAAACTAATTAAAAGTCTTGCACTTGGATCTTGGAGGTCTTTTCCAACCTTAATAATTCTCTCTGTAAAAGTAAATATAAACACACAGTGTGCTGAAAAATTACTTTGAATTATAAATGAACCAAACCCAAAGTGCAGATCCTTCTCTCATCCAGCAGTAACTTCTCAAAGCTGGCACTTAATGGCTGATGTTTTTCAGGTTCATCCTAAACACTCTACATCACACACAAAAAAAAAACCCAACTTCCCACTGTGCTTTTAAAAATGCCTTCCCATCCACTTGATTCAAATCGAGATGAAGATGATCAATGTTCATTAAAAGCTCTGCAGTGACAGGTACACGAGCGAAGCTCCCACAGCTGGAATGAATAAATGGAGCGTGTGTTTCCACACGCAGCTGACACCATCCATAACTCTGGCTTTGACACTTGGCTGCCCTCAGGAAGGAGCTGTTTTTCAAAAATGGTTTATTTGCAGGAAAAAAAAAAAAAATTCCAAACAAAAAGAAAACCACCAAAAAAACCAGAATAAGCTTCTGAGTGAGGCAGCTCTGAAACAAGAGTTATGGAAGAAATGCCAGACAGGAAATTCTTCCAAGTGGGAATGCTGGTGTGAGCTGGAACCATACAAATCCATCAGAAATATGATATAAAATATCATAATATATATCATATCATCTCTGTCTTTCCTGCAGTAAGAATAGGAAGAGACAGGCACTGCTTTGGTGGGAGAGCTTCCCACGGGAAGCCCACCTGGATCACCCCACCCAAGGTCTCCCCCAGCCACCAGTTCTAGAACAGGAGAGAAAACCCAAGCTCTGCTCACCCCCTGCTAAAATCCCAGAAAATCCCAGAAAATCCCAGCATTCAGGAGTGGATAAATTCCCTAGGATATGATTTCCCATATTATTACAGATGTGTAGATGTGGTGCCCTTCTCCACGGGAGAGGGATCAGTGCAAGCATTAGGATTGCTCTCAGAGAGACAAACCCTTCTGGAAGGCTTCTCCAAAGGCATTTCAGGCTATCCCACAACCTCCTTCCCTGAATGATCCCTACCCCTGAATTCCTCCAAAAAAAACCTTTCAAGTTTTATTGTATTTTTATAAAATTTACCACTGAGGTAGATTTTGGGGTGACAAGTTTTCTCAGGGAGCATTTTTCCCTTTGATGAGATCAAAAGTGTGAGGAAACCCTGGTAGGAAATTCCCAGCAGCCTGCACCAGTGGCTTAGAAGAACCAGAAGGAATTTCTTTCCCATCAGCTCCAAATATCACATTGCCAAGTTTCATTTCAGGGAGGAAGCAAAGCAGATCAAAACATTGCACCAACAAGTTCCCTCTCACTACTCCTACATGAAAAACCAACTCCAACTGCCCTGCCATCCCAATACAGCTTCTAATTGCAAAAAAAACCAAACAAACATGCAAAAAGTGACCAATGTTTGGGGTTTGGGAAGGAATCCTCGAGCAGAGGGAAAGAGCTGTAATTCTCCAGGTGGGTTTTGCCACGAGGGTGTTGTGGGGACAGCAGGGGGAACATTTCCTCCTCTCTGCAACAGCTGAAGGGCAAAGGTTTGATTTGTTATTTTCAGCCTTTCTGAAGTCTGATTGTCCATTTTATTAATCAGATTTCTCTTAGGGCAGGTCTTGAAGGCCTTGCCTTCCCTCCCAGCTGAGCTGGCACTGGGATGCCCTTGGTCATCTCCCTCTTCATTACCTTGATCAGCAGCTGCAGACAGAGATTGCTCGTGATGGACAAACCCTGTGGGCTCTGTTTGGGCTCAGCTCAGGCTGCTCAAACCCCTTTGGGCTTCAATGTTGGGAATTAAACTCCTTGAGGATGTTTGGGAGTGCATGAGACAGACAAATGCCTCTCCACCCTTGTGCTGACTCCTGGCTGGGAAGGAGAGGATGGATCCTGCCATGGACAGACACTGAACTGGGCTGTGAAAGAAATGAAACTGATTTCCCTGGGTTTCATTTCATGTCTTCATTTTTTGATATATGACAAATACTGGCAACAACAAAGAAGAAAAGAAAAAATTAATCAGCTGTGAACTGCGGTGTTTCTTTTTTTCCCCCACTGAAAACCTCTGAAGATGGATACACAATGTTTTTGATAAACTCCAAAACATCTTAAGTGGTTGATATCTGTGCAGAAGCTGATTAAACTGTGTAATTACCACACACCCAACTATAAACTGCAATCACATGTAAGGACCAAATGGAAAAAAGTATTTTGCTGACTTTTAGTGATTTTTATTTAATTTTGAGCTAAATACGATAGGATTTTCATAACCCAACCTCAGCATGGAGAGGGAGCATGTTCTCACCCACACCAAGTAGATACCCACACCCACAATTAGGGGTAAATTCCTCCTTAATTCATTTCAATATATACATAATTCATGGTGTGCAACTTTTTGTTGTGTTTACAAGACCACCATGGCAGGGGGGGGCAAGTGGAACTGATTCCCCAGGGTGGATAAAGCCAATCTTCCCTAGGCTGAGGCTAAAAGGTGGTGCAGCAGCTGCTATAAATACCAACAGGCATTATTCTAAATCTTAATGCAAGAACACAGGGAAATATTTCACATCACACAGTAAATGGTTTGAAGATTGCAGACGAAGTAGTCAGGCTATGAATAACTGACAAGAGAGTCTCCAGATAAGCACATGGAGTTAATTATGCCAGAAATAAATAAAAACCACCAGCTCCGATGTCCGTGAAGCAGCTGGCAATAAATAACAACTTGTAAACATTTTAATGCACTTATTCTGGTAAAATTAAAGTCGATGTTCAAGCAGCAATAGCTATTAAATAATACTGACTGGGGGAAAAGCTGAGAAGCTTAAAATCCAGTACCTTGTGTGTCAGAAACGAAACCACACAATGAGAAACAGCTGGAGCTCATCATTTATACCATTTTGAGGTCTTAAGGAAAAAGGGCTGCCAAAAAAATACCATGCACAGATATTTGGGGCAAATTGATCTCATAAAAAAAGGATTAGTGCGTGCGAGGAGTAATCAAATGCTTCATGTTGGATTACAATTCCACTTAATAAATCAAGCTACTTCTGCTCCTGAAAAGGTTCATTCTACACTCATTTGATTAGTTACACTGAAAATAAATCCCACGCAGCAGCAGCCCAAGATAAATGCCTCGTGCAGTAAATGCCACCACGAGTGCCTGTGAGCCCCTGGCTGGGGATGGGGTGCCAGCCCCACATCTCAGATGAGTTTGGGAAGATCCCAGCTCAGCCTAGGTACTTCTCATTACACATTCTCAAGTTTTTATAGGGGCATCCACTTCAGCAGCCCAAGCCCTGCCTTAACCTCACCCAGCACCAGCTCAGCACCGTGGATAAGAGTTTCTACTGATGCCATGATGATTTTTTGCCTTTTATATACCTTTTATACAGCTTTGATGTATCCTCAGTGCTCTTAGCATGCCTACTTGTAATTCCTTAAGCCTGATAACTTGGCATGGTCCCAGCATTGTGTTAGGCCAGGAGACCAAACATCCTGCAGGGCTGGCAGTGGGAGGCTGGGAAGGCTTCCACTACCCTGAGGAACCAAGGTCCACTCTAGAACACATCCTGAAAACCAAGAGAGGCCCATGCAGGGGGGAATTCCTCGGGATGGGAGGATATCATGCTACCCATCCAAGCCTCTCTTCAGGGAGTCTTTGATAGACAATGAATTTTCAGGGTGTGTGAGGTGTGCACACAATCTAGAGTGTGTGTGCATGTTGGCACATCCCACCTTGGGGAGGTGGTGAGCTGTGGACACTGACAGTTAGTCAAAGGGAATTTTTCAGCCTCACCCTGACTCTGAGAAGCAGAACTTTTCTCATGGTCAGGGTGAGAAAACCTCAAGAAAGTTTTGTAAACTGTTTGGGATGTTTTGAGAAAATCTATCTCGATGGTATTTGTTTGCCTTTGTTATCCTAATGGTTTTCTCTGCCACCAACCAACTGCAGTTACCCTTGCTCTGGTCACTCTCTGCTCCTGACCATGGCTGAACAAGCAGCAGGGCAGAGAGCACTGGGATCTCATTTAGAGATCTCCTTGTCCTGTCTGCCTGTTTGCTGTACATGAGGTAAAGAAGATATTTTGCCTTCTGGCAGAGTCGTTCTTATGCTGCAAAGAGCCAAACTTGGCCTCAATTTGCAACAGAGCTCCATAAGGATCCTTACTAAATACTGAGGTAAAAACACTTTTTTCCCTTCCGTGCCTGGCTCTTCATTTTTGAGCCCAGGAAAAACCATCAGTACAACCACAGATTGGTTTGGGTTGGGAGGGACCTTAAAGACCATCTAAAGTTCCAACCCCCTGCTGCAAGCAGGGGCACCACATCCATCTCCATCATCATCATCATCATCATCATCATCATCATCATCAGAGATGAGAGGACATACAACAGAAGATCTTCCAAATGTGGCTATAGAGGGACACTAGGGAGAGGATAAACCATCCAGCAAGGACTCATTTAATATAATTTTCTATTTTTCCTGCCTGATGTGGTGAGCTCAGATGGATGTGACATCATACTCCCCTCACAGGATGGAATCTGAAGATGGTTTGCATTCTGGCCAGGCTGTTGCCAGCCTTGCCTGGAGAATGAAAACTTCTCTGGATCACATTCCCCCTGAAGCTTTACTTTCATATAATTGGGGACCTCTCTGTTCTCAGGGTAATTTTTCCTCACAAGAGATGTCAGCTACTCGCTCTTCTTATTTTCCTCTGGACAGCATGCCTGGCTGAGAACAGGACTGCACAGTGAAAAGCACAGGGAAAAGCAGGAACCAAGTTTCTTTTTGAAAAACAGAAATGAGTTTGTGCTCTGAGAATGGTCTGCTGAACCCAGCCCTTGCTGTGAATCGTGGTAGCTCTCCCTTTCTTTTTGACCTTTTCATCATTATGCAGCTTGATTAGCTCTCCGAGCCGACTGCTTTCATGTGAGACTGAAATCAGCTACTTAAAAGATAAAAGATGAAAGTGATCAAAGTTCTATTGCATATTCTCAGAACAGGAGGGTTGTAGAGAAGAAATGCCACCAGGCTGACATCCCCGGGAAGGAAACACCTTCCAGTGCCGCAGGAAAGGACAAGTGAGCCTCTCCTGCAACGCCTCTGGAAAGGCTTTTTGGAGGGGTGAGAGCCAGCAAGCTCCCAGCAGCATTCCCTGTGTGCCTCCCAGGGCTGTGCCAGGGCTCAGGGAGCCAGGTCACACCCACACAGGGACTCAGCAGACATGAGGCTGCAGCAGGAGGCAGGAGCTGAATCTGCAGCAGAGTGGTTGCAATCGCAGATGCAAGTCCAAGGAATGCAGGGAAGAGCTGCTGCAGAGGTGCTCAGAAACACACTGAGCAGGCACTTTCTGCACCCCTGTCCTTGGAGTACCCACAGCCAACCTCCAGAGCCAGAGGAATCCAAACATAGGATCAGAGTGACTCTCCTTGAACAACTGCCTCCCTCTGCTCCCCTTCCAACACTGCCCTGAGCCACCACAGCAAGCAGAGGCCAATCTCTCCAAGATTTGCACCCTGTTCAAAGAGAAATTGCCAGAGACCTGCCCCAAACACAAACCAGAAATGCACCAGTGACCACAATGAATTTTGGATTGATGCACATATCCACACACACAGGGATACAGGTGAGCTTTACCAATGTATTCTTTAATTGAGATTTGTTTCATTGCCTGGAATTGGACCAACTCTAAAATCTTTTTTCCCTCTGCTCCCCTTCCAACACTGCTCTGAGCCACCACAGCAAGCAGAGGCCAATCTCTCCAAGATTTGCACCCTGTTCAAAGAGAAATTGCCAGAGACCTGCCCCAAACACAAACAGGAAATGCACCAGTGACCACAACAGATTTTGGGTCAATGCACATATCCACACACACAGGGATACAGGTGAGCTTTACCAATGTACTCTTTAATTGAGACTTGTTTCATTGCCTGGAATTGGATCAACTCTAAAAGCTTTTTTCCCCTCACAAAAGCTACCAGAGATGTGGAAGATGTGCCACGAGGACCATGAAAGGAGAACAGGTGACATGAAGCCCCTCGGTATCATCAGACATCACCCACAGCAGCCCACCCAGAGAAGAGAGAATGCCAGGACTTCTGCCAAAAAAACCCCCAATACACCCCACCCCTCCAAAAAACCCCAATCAAACACCAAAAATCCCCAACCAAACCCAGACTGGCATCTGCTCACCACAAACCTCGCTGCCAATCTGGCACCAGAGCATCAAAGAGCAGGACAGGTTCTCCAAGCCCCAGCACAAACTGCCTTGTGTCCCAGCAAGTCAGGATTTAAAGCAAGCAGCATCTGCCAATGTAGGAACTAAGCAGCCAGCAAAGAGCTAAAATTCAGAGACACATCACCTTTGAGCAATTATGGAACTTGTGCTTGACTCGGGCGTTTCTGAGGCAGCAAAATTGCAGCAGGCAGTGTCCCACCAGTGGTGGAGGCTCCACACAGGCCTCAGTCACTCACAACAATTTCATTATTAAAATAAATAATAAATTTCATTATGATTAGCTGGTGTTGGTGATTAGAGAGTATTTTGTGAGCACCACTTGAATCTGGACAGGCCAGAGGCTGGAGAGGTGGAGCAGCAGAGGGAGGAGCAGGGCAGGAGCTGGTGCTGGCAGGAATGATCCAAGGAGATGCCGTGGACACCAGGAGATGCCGTGGACACCAGGAGATGCCATGGACACCAGGAGATGCCGTGGGCACCAGGAGATGCTGTGGACACCAGGAGATGCCGTGGGCACCAGGAGATGCCATGGACACCAGGAGATGCCGTGGGCACCAGGAGATGCTGTGGACACCAGGAGATGCCATGGACACCAGGAGATGCTGTGGACACCAGGAGATGCCATGGACACCAGGAGATGCCGTGGGCACCAGGAGATGCTGTGGACACCAGGAGATGCCATGGACACCAGGAGATGCCATGGACACCAGGAGCTGCCGTGGACACCAGGTTGTGGGCAGGGCTGGAGCAGACCAGGAGGACTAAATTTTTTTTCCTCCCATCCTTCAGATTCTCTCACACCAACCCACGAGCCTGGAGAGGAGCACTGAGAACTCCTATTATCTCTATTTATTACACAAAACCACAAGGATGTCCAACAGTCCCTTCCACTCTGCTTCCATTAGCAAAATATTGGCACCACTTCCTCTCCCACTCCTCCAACGACAATTGCAAGACATCCCGCCTCCAAGTACTCCTGTTTTTTAGAAGTACATTTTCCTAATATTTAATTTATACATCATTTCCCACATGTATTAGCAATAAACGTTTCGAGGCGGCAGACAGGAATACAACAGGAAGGCATAATGCTTGCTGTTTACTAGGAGGCCTCATTAAAAAGACATCAAGAGCAAGGAAAATAAAAACAACCTTGTGAACCTCTGTAATTGCTCTCCAGAGGAAGGCAGCAGTGAGGACATCGATGCAGAAACGCCCCAGTGACTGGAAAAAAATAATAATAATAAAATTCCAGTTCACTCAGCCTTTTGCACCCTTCAGTTCTTGCACTGATTTATTTTTTTATTGTTGAAACATGTTTGGTATTTTCTGATAGCTGTAAAGGCTCTATCAGGTGTTTGATCAGTGATATTAAATACTTAAATACTCATTAATCCCTCCCACCCTTAATTTTTTTTTAAGGGCAGAATAACTTAGAGGAGTTTTCATGGAGTGCAACTTTTTGCAAGGTCTCCCTTGGGGGATCTCTCCAGTACTGCCTGGTGTGTATTTATTGTTATCCCTCCTGCACTAAAATAGAGAGAACAAGTGCAATTATAGTGGATAAATTTGTTATTTTAACTCGCTGTTTGTAGAACAGAGCTGTTACACCACACATATTTTTAGCAAAATAATGGCTTCATCTCCCTCTGAAATGAAAGTTAATTCAAGTGGCTTGGCCCCCAGTTAGGCCCAGATGTCACTTGCAAAGCTTAATTTTTAAACCAAGCCCAGCATAATCCCCCTATTACCAAGCAGCCTTCAAAATTCATATTTAAAGTCAACAGGTCCCAGTGGCTCCTTTCAGATCCTTCTGGGCTTCCCAGAAGACTCATGAAACTTGATTAAACTAAAAATTGCATTTCATTTTCCTGTTTTGTTTGCATTTAAATGGAGAAACTTGCAGCTGGATAATGGCCATATATTTCCTGTTGCACTTCCACTCCCAGCCAAAAAGGGATTTGCCATGTTTTGTGCCGCTTAAAATATGAACTTCTTGCTCCAAATGCAGAACAAGACTCTGCAAACCTGAGACTACAGCAAGACTTGCCCGGCATGTTTGATTTTTGGCACTTAACATCCATCTAAGCACAATTATTTGCAATGTTTTCGCTTGGAGGTGCACTTGGTGACCCCCAAGCACCCACTCCTCCCTCCTCGCTTCCCTCCTCCACCCCCAGCTCCCAGACTTGGCTTTAAAGCCCCTCAGACATCAGATTTTACAGGAAAGCTTCAAAACCATTACTCAGGGAGGCACTGGATGTGGCAAAGCTCAGGCACAATGTGAAAAGCCATCACCTTTTACCCAACCCATGCAGATCCAGCGAGGCTTTGCTCCAACACTGCTGAGCTCCTTGTGAAGAATCCAACCCAAAGAGGTCAGAAAAGACCTCCAAGGTCATGGAGTGCATCCTTTGAATCCCTCAGACCCACTCAACCATATTGGGAAGTGCCACATCCACTTGTTTTCCATGGATGGCAGTGCCACCCCTTCCCTGGGCAGCCCATTCCAATGTCTGAGCATTCTTTCTGTGATGAAGTTTTCCCTAACATCCAACTTGAACCTCCCCTGGCACTCTTAAGGCCATTTCCCCTGGCTGAGATGGCAGAACCCATCCCAGAAAAGCCTTGGAACAGCAGCACCTCCAAGGCCAGCCCTCAGCAGTCCCCTCTCCTCTCCTCCACAACCAGGCAGGGATGCCAGTTTTGACATCCCTCAAACTCCCAGCTCTCCAAGGAGAAAAAATTGCACCCCTAAAAGCACTGATGAGAAAAAAGGCACCCAAATTTGCTTTCACCCTTCTAAGAGGCCATACCCCTTGGTGTTATTTACTGGCAGGACTCGCTCTGCTGAAGGCTCAGCTGCACACAAAGTGTCAGCACAAGGTGCTCCCTCTGATCCTCTTGGAGCAGTTTTCCATGGCAGTTTTGCCACACTTTTGTCAGTTTTTAGCAGCTTCCCAATAAAGAAATAGATCTTTAATCTCCTCCCTATCCTCCCTGCCCTCAAAGGGCTTTTCCAGGTTTTTGAGACTCCAGCTCTGGTGATGCCCAGGCCGTGGTGGCTGTCCCAGATGCTGCCAGGGCCAGCTCTTGCCAAGCCCCAGTGCTCCAAACCCGTGCAGGAGCTGCCCCTCTCCATCTCCCTGTGCTCTCAGCCCATTTATCACAGCTGTAGGAGTAAGGAAAAGAGCTTGAGTTCATCAGAAACACAAATTTTGATGGCCTCTGTGCCATTAGCTTGGGTGATGCTCTGCGTGCGAGCACAGCTCCTGGGGAGGGCTGGGGAATTAATGCACTCCCTCTCTCCACCAGGGCAGAGAGGAAGGAAGAGCCATGATGATTTTCACATGTTGAGCATCACCAGAGCATGATTGTGCAGTTGATAACGGAGGGAAACCTATTTCCCATCCTAAATGGAACAAACTGGGTGGTCTCTCCTCCTGCTCTACTCCCCCAAGTCATGTTTTACACCCAGCACTGAGGCAGCACCACAAGCAACACAATTCCCACCTCAGCCCCCAGTCCAGAGCTTCCCACAAGTGTTAAAAAATAGCTCCAAAAATTCACTAACTAAGCCAAATAATAGGGAATAGGGATAGGAAAGCTGTGGCAGCTCCCCACGCCAGCCCTGGCCTCACAAGAGCTTCCCCAGACCAAGTTGTTAAATCTTGTGCATTTATGGCTTCATACAAACACACACAGATAAGATAATGAATCATTTCCCATTGGAAATTAGTGATTTGCATGCATATTGTACCAAAAATTAAGGTGAAACAACAACAAAAAGGAATAAGAAAGTCAAGGAAAGGTTTCCAACTTTGTTTTGCAGCGTCACCAATGAAATTCCTCGCCTTTGGCACTAAAAAGAGAACTGAGGTAAGAACTGCCACACTTCATCTGACTTTTTTTTTTACACTAATTACTTTCCTGCAAGCAGAGTTGCTGAACTGCTCGTTCCTAACCCTGCCTTGTCTGGCACATCAACAGATGGGAGCAAAATGACTCCTGTAAATCAGAGAGCCCCGTGACAGCAGCGAGATTATCTCGGTCCTGGGAAACAATCTCAGGTAAAGCTCACATTAGAATCTCGTTAGGATTTCGCCCTGAAGTATTGCTTTACAGACATTTTGCAGCGTGATGGCTCCTAAAAACTTCCCTGCAAAATGAGATCTAATCACTTCCTTCACACCCTCTCCTCATTTGTTTGTAAGTTTAAAAATAGTTTTAAAAATAGATGATGATGTATTGCAAGAGAGACTCCTTATTTTAATAACTTGTCTTCAGAGACTGAGAACAGCATTGCTGAAATACTAAAAATGCTCCAAAGAAATTTCAGAATTAGCAAAGTCCTGAAATATTTCAGCTTTCCATTACATACCCTTAAATTTTGCAAGATGGGATTCAATTAAATCAAGCTGCCACCCTCGACTCTGCAACTGCCAAAGGCAGATTAAATCAGAGAAGGGCAAAGTTGTGAAAAGAACCTTTAGGACTACATCAAACATGAAATCATTTATGACAAGAGACAAAAACACCCTTTTGTTTTGGCCAGTTAAACTGGGGGACAAGATGAGGGTGTCCTAGTGCAGCTTCAAATCAATTAGCTCCTGGTTTAAGCAGTGCTGGAGTAGCAACCTGGAGAGATGAGTTATTTAGGAAATAAAATGTTACTTACAATACCAGCTCCCTTTGCATTTGGCAAGTGCTACCTTGCATCCATTTGAGCTTAATTTCCAGCCACCACAGATTCCTTCTCCTCTTCTACCACGAGCAGATAAAACCTTTCCCTTACAAGCTCTGTGAGCTGCTGGTCTCTCTCACAGTGATGCAGCTTCAACATCTCCAGCAGCCCAAGCCCCTGAGAAATCCACGTGTCTTCATTGCTCTGAAATTATTGCAGAGGCAAAAAAAAAAAAGAAAAAAGAAAAAAAGAAAAAAAAACCCCAAACCCCAAGCCACTTCCTTGCTTTGTGTTGTATTTCAGAGAGTTTAAATGGTCTAATATCCAATTCCTTCTCAAGGTACCACAAAGTGCTAAATGGTAAGAATTGCATTACTGCCACTGCTTAGATCTTGGCTGATAAGGTGAGCCTTGTACATTTTAAACTGACTTCTGAAAAAGCTGTTGCTATCCTGGTCTGGTGATTAATAATTCATGGAGCCAAATTACAGCTCGAGAAGGATACAGCCATTTTTACCAGTTCTTTCATATTCCTCTGATTTATGTATGACTAAGTAGGAGACTGAGCAGAGGGAAAAAAATTAAAACTTAACACTTCAGGTTGCAAATTAAACTGTTCTGCACTCGGAAAGGACGGATGGAGCAGGATATAAAAATGCTTCTTGGAAGACAAGCACATGGAGAGAAATTCTGAACATACATTAATTTTATGATATAAAAAGAGCTTTTGCAGCTACTAAAATGGGAGATGTTTAAAACTGGGAATATTTATCACTAATGGGACTTGAGTGCCCTGGGAGTGCAACACAACACATTAATATTTGTAACATCTTTACAGCAGCCCTCCTTTCATGTTGTCCTCCTTGATGAATGGACTCATTTTTCTGCCCCTTGTAGCTTTATCCTCTCATTGTTAAAGACATTTTTATTGATCCATGTACAGAACAAGATCCACCTAAAGACAAGGATCAGTAAAGGAATCCAATTTTGTTATTTTATTTCTTCCAGGGGAGGGAAAAAAAAGAGATGATTCAGAAAACGATTTCTTTCTCAATTTACCAAGCACGCCCTAAGCCTGAAAATGTTCTACAGGATAAGGACACAGCCCAAAAAGTCCCAGATAGAGGAGTAATCTACAGTTACAGCTATATCCACAAACTTTCAGGAGTTTTTAGTCTAATGTGGCTTTTTATTGACTTTTTATTTAGAACATTTCATCCTGAGACACCAACTGAGGAGATGCTCGTACTCAGAGGGGCTCTGGAATTCCTGGCTGTTGCATAATCCAAATAAAAACCTCAGAAAGCCTTAATTAATGCAGCTAGACCATTTAATCTTTTTAAGAATAAAACAAATTTAAAAAAAAAAAAAAAAACAGTGCCAAGAAGAAAGAAAATTATTGCTTTGGTTTTCAGGAAAATGTGTAAGGGCAAAATTTTCATAACAGTGGAAATAATTAGGTCTTAAATTGAAGTTGAGCTTCCTAAAAGCCTAAGTTACTTTGAAAATTGTTCATTCCTTATCACACATGATAATCTAGCAGTTTTGCATTACCACTATCTAATTATATCTTACTTGAGCTCCAATATATCCTGATAGGAAGTTATTTAAGCAGATAATGCAGGATTTTGGAGCTGCCCATGCTTGGCCACGTTACACAGAAATATTTACACCCACAAGTTTCCCTCAAGGCAAACAGCAGCTAAAAGGTATCACAACAGATTGTTCTGCTGTAAACAAAATGATCCAAAGTACCCCAAAATGAAGCTTTGGGAGGAGAACTCTAAGGATCCACCAGAGGCAATTGCTCCATGTATTAGCTGACATTAATTCACTCCACTTTACCCTGAAGATGAGACCATGAGAACATTATTGTGAATCCTGTGGAGTGAGTTGGGAGCTTTAAATCCCACCCAGTGCCACCCCTGCCATGGCAGGGACACCTCCCACTGTCCCAGGCTGCTCCCAGCCCCAATGTCCAGCCTGGCCTTGGGCACTGCCAGGGATCCAGGGGCAGCCACAGCTGCTCTGGGAATTCCATCCCAGCCCCTCCCTACCCTTACAGGAAGAATTCCTCCCCAATATCTCATCTATCTCTGCCATCCCAGGCCCTTGTAAAGAGTCTCTCTCTCTGTGTTTCTTGTCAGATCCCTTCAGGTTCTGCATTAGGTTACTCCAAAGCTTCTCTTCTCCAGGCTGAAAAATCCCAACCTCTGAATCCTCTCAAATTCTGGCTAACTACTGCTGCTGGACTGATGAAGAGTTTTACTTTTTGTTATTTATTTTCCACAGTGGGTGGTAAAATCCTGCAGTGGGTTCTTCATAGAGGTTGTGGAGTCCTTGAAGAAGCTCAAAACTCAAATGGAAAAGTGTCTGAGCAACCTGTCCTGCTTGGAACAGGAAGATGGAGCAGCTGACATCCAGATTCCCTCCAGCAATATTATTTTATGATTTTGACAGGAAAACAGGCATGAAAACTCCAAATGTTAGAGTCTGGAAGTGGGAATCAGCTGAAGAAAAAATAGATGTACACAGAGACTCTTTTGTGTTAAAAACAAACCAGCAAGACTTCCTGTGAGCAGTTCATCCAAAGAACTCGAGTTAAATATTCGAGCTATCATTCTGATAGCAAATCATTTAATTTGTTACTAAAAGGTACATTTCAAATGGAAATGGTCTGTTGACACTAAGAGGAGTCAACAACTCTCAGCACATGGAAATATTCAGCGCCCTGGGGCACTCCAGTGGAGTCCAGCTGAGCTGTGAAATTAAATCCCAGTATCGTGTGTGGCCAGTAAAGGACTCTGCCCACACTGGAGAGCCACCCCAGAGAGCTGCTGGGTGAGAGTTAATTCACCAGGGGGCAGTTTGAAAATCAGCCCTGTTTGCATTGATTCCTGAGCAATCTGAGCCCTGGGCTGTGCCTCCTGGAAAGGCTCAAAGCTCAGTTTAACTGGAGAGAGAGCTCTGATGGGGAGGAAAGGCAGGAGAGGAGAGGCCACACTCCCTAATGTGGAACACCACAGAAACCCCTCCTTCACTGAGCCTCAAACACTCCAATCCAAGGTGAATTTAGATGCAGAATTATATCAAAGGCTGGGTTTTTTTGCTGGCAGTTTTGTTTCATGCCCTGTTTTTCCTGCATCAGGGCACCCAGAGCTCCCCGCACACACCGAGGGTGGCTGTGCTCTCCATTCTCACACACCTCTCATGAGGAGCTTTGCAAGTGTGCTTAGCCCCACTCACTGGGATGAAAGGTGCAGAAAGATCAGTGGAAGGATGCAGGTGTCTGGTTTAAGGGCCTCTGATAAGCCTTCAATTTGATCAGCCTGTGCAAACACCCTGTGCCTTGGACTGTGCAGGATTCCTTAACCCACCGGCCCCATAAAAGAACCCTCTCCTCAAGCTGAGCTTTCCTAGGCCAGACACACAGTCTGGGCATTCAAAACAAGCGTTTCAATAGCAAAACCACTTTTTCCAAAGCCCAGTGAGCTCCCAAGAAGCACCTGAGCAGCCCAAAAATCACCTGACTGCACCCTCGGCTGTGCTGAAGCACCTCTGGACATTTCTGCTGTCATCCAGTTATTTTAATTTATCCCCAAACCCTAAAAGCCAGCAGTAAAAAAGAGCAAGGCTCTCAGCATGAAAAAGTACATCCTAAATAATATAGACAACATATGTAAATACCAGTCCCCTGAAACAAGTTCAGTAGCTTAAAGGTATTGCCATCAACCACACCATTACAATTACAGTTTAAAACACCATCAGAAACTCCTGGAAATAGAGTTTTGTGCTTCCTGCACCTGTTGTGACAAATTTCTGACCATTTTCAAATGAATTGTTATTTAAGCTTAATAAAAACCCTGCTCCAACACAATTTTCTTTTGTATTGGCTAAATAAATCAGCAGGGGCAAATAATATTTGTTTTCAGTAAGAAGGGGAAAGCAAAGTCAAAAAGGGGAATGCAGAAAACAAACACAAATGGAAATTTTAAGGCACATAAGCTGACATTCCCCAAACCATTTAAATGTGGTTTTTGTCTTTTCCCTAAGGAAATAGAATTGTGCAGAGAGCTGAAGAGGACAGGAGGAACACCTAAGGCCAGTTAGCTTCTCTGCACACTCCTTCCATGAGGCCAGGCTGCTCAAAACTCCCTCCAATCTCCAGCTCCAATAAAACTTCTCTCTTTTACAGTGAGGACATGACAAGGGGCACATCTTTTCCAGCCACAGGGTCTGGCAGAGGTGTGGCTGCACTGCAATAACTTTTCTTCCCGAACCCAGATATTTTTGCCTGTGTAACAATTTTTAAAAGTCCCTGCTAACTTCCAGCTTGTTCTTTGCTCCAAGTCTAAGAAGTCTCTGGTAACATCTGCAGTGTAAACTCTCAAAATCCAGGTAGAGCTGTCTGTCAGCTGACCCTGCTATCACTCAGAGAGCATTAGGCAGACTGGCAAAAAGCCACATCCAGTTTGAAATGTGCACTGAAAATTTCCTCTGTCAGATGAATCTTTAATCTATTTATAATCTCCAATGTTTCCTCTAAACAGCACTCCATGCCTTACCTTGTATCATTTTCCACATAAATGCCATGCCACAGAGCTGCAACGTAAGTCCAAAGAGAAAAGTGGATTTCATTTTGATTTTTTTAAAGCCAAATGGTTGAGAGATTGACCTTATTATAATTTGATCTCCAGTCATTATTACCAGAACAACTCAAAAGCAATTCCTGTCATCGTCCCCACTGCAGAATGTTTTGGAAACCAGGGCCCTGCTACAGGAAAACAATCCCTTCCTTTCTAAGCACTTGATCAGAAAATCAGGATACTGACAGACATCATTACAGACCTCCTGATGCATCTTTTAAACATTAAGGGTTTTCAACTCATATTCTTGTTTGGGTAATTAACTTCATTAGCTGGAAATGCTTCAGACAGGAATGGTTTATCTGAACCAGAATCATAGAATGCTGGAGCAGCCAAAGTTCATCTCATTAAAGCTCATCCCAGTGCCACCCCTGCCATGGCAGGGACACCTCCCACTGTCCCAGGCTGCTCCCAGCCCCAATGTCCAGCCTGGCCTTGGGCACTGCCAGGGATCCAGGGGCAGCCACAGCTGCTCTGGAAATTCCATTCCCACCCTCCCAGCCAGGAATTCCTTCCCAATCTCCCACCCATCCCTGCCCTCTGGCAGTGAGAAGCCATTCCCTGTGACCTGTCCCTCCAATCCTTGTCCCCAGTCCCTCTCCTGAGCTCTCCCTGGAGCCTTCTCAAGGCTCTTCCTCCTCCCCAGAGCCATTGCAGAGAGCACAGTTCTGCTTCCCAACCTTCCCTCCGCTGCAGGACACAGGGAACATGGGATGTCAGGAGGAGAGATCTCAGGGCATGAGCCATGGTCAGAGTCTGCCTGAAATGGGACAAAGCTGGGGAGCAGCAGGTGGCCAAAAAAATGCTGCTGCAAGTGCCAACGTTGGGGCTATTCCCACTCCCATCCCTCCCTAAGAGCCCTCTGGGACAACAGCCACGCAGAAATTGGATTTTCCTTGCACAAACCTCATGTCTGCCTGTGTTGAAATGGAGTAAATTAGCAACAAACAAGTTACCAACTACAGAGAGCCTCTCAACAGCCACCTTCCTCTTGTACCACAATCTACACTGCATTTATTTTCCTTCAGAAGCCACAGAAACTAACAAAGGCACAATGTGCTGAGTTTCCCTGTGATTATTTATGATCTATTTAATGTATCTGATTGTGCAGCATTCACAGGAGCAGATTCACCTGGGGCTCCTTTGGCTGGGTGTTCATTCAGCAAAGAGCTGTGGGCTGAATTCCCACACCTCCGAGCTGCACGGGATCCTAGCTGCTCCTGGAGTGGAATTTGGAGCCAAACCCTCACCCCAGGCTCTTGCCTTTTTCTGGTCTTAAAATTAAAACTAAAATACGGTTTTAGGGGGGGAAAGGGGTTTTTACCTCGGTATTTATTTCAGGATCTTTGGGTACAGCATTTTGCCCAGGTGGAATGCTTTGAAAATGCATGTCCTTTTGTTACACTGAAACACAGACCATTACAGGCTTTGTAAAATCAGCCTATTTATTAAAGATTTTTCACTGAGAACCTCGAGTGAACTTCCTGTTTTGAGGAGCTTTCTCTTTTGATGGGCTTATTTTAGTATACAGAAATATATTCTGGAGAGGACTTTGGTGTCTGGGGCTTCTAGACTGTTTGGTCTCTTGGTTTAGCAGTACAGTGGCTTTGAACTAAGCTACTAGACTTGGAAAGTTACAAATATGTAGGTTAAAAGCACTAAGAATACATAAAACTATATAAAAGAGTATGCAAGATGGGTATAAAAGAATAAAAACCAAATAATTCTGTCATCAAGACCAAGAGCACCTCTGCACACACAGCAGGAGCCAGGGCAGGCAGGCTTGGAGCAGGCACTCAGCATCCCATTAGTGTCCTTTGTGCTCTGCCCCGCGGGGTATTGGTGTCCTGATGCTCTGATAAGGAGGGAGCAGCTCCGTTTGGTGCCTATCAGATAACACAGCTATCAGGGGGATCTTTATCTGCTGGCGATGCCCCTGGGACAGAGCAGATCGGGAATTCGAGAGTTCTGCTGCTACCTGGGTGATTTTAGTCTCTTCAGCTCTGCCCGAAGCTCACAAGGATGAAACACCGACAGGAAAATATCTGACACCTCCTCCCAGTCTCGGGGTACTTTAAAGAAGACCTTTGTATTATTACTATTATTATTATTATTACTATTATTATTGTTGTTGTTGTTTTTAAAACTCTGGAATGGAATCACTGAGTATGGGCTCACAAATAGCAGTAAAATTATATAGTCCATACAGCAAAGATTCTTAGTGTAGAGCACGAAGCAGAAATGGGCAGCTGGGGGTTGGAACTGGATGATCTTCGATGTCCCTTCCAACCCTGGGCCATTCCATGATTTTTTTATGATTTATGAGGAGGCAGCAGCTCCTCCTGTGTGGGACAGCAGCAGAGTGAGGCATTGCCCCAGCCTGGAAAAACAACACCCAACTGGAAAGGGCTTTTTTTTAAACTGTAAATATTTGAACTCCTTCTGTCTGAAGCAACACAGTGCTGTGTACTTCCACTCACACCCGTGCTAATTATGCCTGGCTTTGATATAGTAATTATTTTTTATAATTGTGCTAAAATATTACATTTTACCATTCATACTGGAGGCAGAACATCTTCACTTCTTTCCTATTATTAAGAAAAACATTACACTCTCCTAGAAAAAAATACCTTTTTCTTTCTACTGCTCTGGTGGAACTGAGTGACAAACCACTTAGTTCAGTGATGCCTCAGCCTTCAAACCTTCTGGAGTCAAGCACCAGCAAGAAACAGAGGAAAGGGTGCAGCACTTTGTTTCTGTTTTATTCTAAACTTCAAGATTACCTTTTACTTGATGTTCCTGATTTTTCATCTACGGATGTGTGAATGTTTCTTTTATAACTTCCTTTTTATGGGCCATATTCTCATTACACTTGAATATGTTCTCTAAGAGATGAGAGGTTATTACTGCACAGCCATTCAGATGTTTTGGGATTGGTGTTGCATGACCCTCACACAGGCTGGCAGAGAAGATTGGCATCGTAGAGGGAGAGGAAAATCCAGGCTGTGGAGGACAATGCTTCTCTTCACAAGAGCTAAAAGCTGGGTTCACATCTGGAGAGAACCCAGAGTATTAAATATGGCTAAAAAATTCAGTTACCAGAAAGAGATGTTTGTTTTATGGTACGTAATCTCATTTTATGGTTTAACAAAATTCAGGTAACAACATGAAATTTTGCACTAAAACAGAGTTAAAGATCACTAGAAAAGGAGAAAAAAACGAGTCAAGAGAAAGTCCTGCTGACAAAGTGAAGTTTTGGTTCAAGGACAAATCTCTCTGCTCAGAAGGGTTCAAACAGTCCCCAGAGTTTCTGGTTCATTCCTCAACAGGAATGATTTGGACATGGACTCATGGAATCATTAAGATCAAGACCTCCAAGATCATCAAAGTCCAAACTTTGACCCAATTTCCCCCTTGCAAAATCCACTCATGTTTTGAACACTTGGCTCTGAGCTCTTGGATTACAAGACAACCACTAAAGAGGAAGCAGTCCATGGAATAATACTGATTTATCTCCTCCCCAGACCCTTCCCTCAATTTAATATCTTCTAAAAATCATTAAGTTTAGATTACTAAGGACTGTAAGGTCTAAGTTTCCCTCACTTGGACAGAGTTTGGGACAGGAGGATTGTCTGAAGGAGACACAAGGGCAGAACTATTCAAATATGAAAAGAAACTCAAAGAAAAACTGATTTACTTCTCACTTTGATATTCTTATGGAGACACACAAATAGATCTCAATTTTTATAGCCTTTAAGGGCAACACATCATGAAATTCAGTCTTTCAAACCGAATTTAAATGCATCCTTAAATTATAGAAAAAAGGCTTTTGTTCCCATAAGATGGCAATCAAAACCAGACCCACTAAATAATGTGGCTGCTAGGAGTCCAGGCAATTTTATTTCCAATACAAACGAATCCTTCTTATGCAAAAACTTTGATTAATTATTTTGCACCGGGAAGAAAGAATCTCTTTTTAATTGTAGCAAAAAAAAAAAATCATTATAGATTAAAATGTCATTTTAAGTAAGACATTATGGAACCAAAAGATCATTTCTGCTCTTTCCAAATTAAGAATACAAAACTAAAAATTAAACTGTAAGTAAAATGCCATACATTGCCTTGCAATGAACTTCCAATAATAGTATCCATTTTATATTGGTACAAACAAACTTTGTCTTAATTAGATTGACCTTTAAAAAGCTTCTCAGGCATTTGAGAATTGTAAATACTTAAAGTCTGATTCATTCACATTCCTGTTTGCTGAAAGCTTCGAAAATCAGAGCTGAGGCCAATTCCACAGGTCCTGGAGCTCAGCTGGGACCAGGCCAGCCAGGCCTTGGAGGAATTTCATCCCTTCTGCCTCCACGGCAGCCTGGGGGGATTTGGAGCTTGGCTGCACACTGGAAGGGCTGTGAAATCCTGCAGGAGCTGCAGCCAGGGCTAATTAGGAGATGAGCAAATGGGTAATGGGGCTGAAGTGGCATCTCTGTGCCAGCAGAGGGAAAGTTCTCAGAGTGACAAAATAGTTTGGGATGGAAAGGACCTCAAAGCTCATCCAGTGCCACCCATGGGACACCTCCCACTGTCCCAGGCTGCTCCAAGCCCCATCCAGCCTGGTCTGTGGGCACTGCCAGGGATCCAGGGGCAGCCACAGCTGCTCTGGGAATTCCATCCCTGCCCCTCCCCACTCTCACAGGGAACAATTTCATCCTAGCATCCAATCTCACCCTGCAGAACACGCACACATCCACACGGAGAACTTGCAGATTGTCTCTCAGAGCAATTTCCTTTTATTGATGCTGAGCTTGTCCTTGCTGGAACAAGGAAGTGAATTTGATCTAAGGGAATTTATTTCGGCAGTTTATGATGCTGTTTCGCAGAGTGTGGACCTCCCACGTCAGAGGATAACAGAGCTCATGTTTCAATGCTCAGAGCTGCCATCTCTGCCTCCACCTCTCCTTCCAAGTGACCACTGCACCAACCCTGTGACCAGCCTGACAATAAACAATTGATGATCCTCAGCAAGTGGCTGTGTACAGCAGGGCTGCAGAATTTGGAATAAAATGAACAAATAGAGTAGCAAACACCACACTTCTTCTACGACGAAGAACAAGAAAACAAGAGGCTGATCCTTAAAAATATTCCCTGCACACGCAGCTCCAGCATTATAAACCCAACACAACCCTGCCCAGGCTGACAGCTACATGCAGGTTATGTGCAACCTTCCCTTCCAAAGGTCATGCTCATCCCAAGGATTCCTCTGTGCCAGCTGTGCTCACCAGCACAGGGAGCAGCTCCTCACTCCCTTCCACCACAGAAAACCTCCTCCAGCTCCTGACTGTCAATTCAAAACCTGTCTCTTACCAACTTCAGCTCTAACTGGACTACAGAGACTGTGAGTGTTCCTGGCAAGAAAGGAAGATTAAGGTTGGGAAGGATAAGCAAGTATCATAAAAATAACAGTGTGTAATTGGGCAGCCTCCCATGGCTGGGGAAGAGAAACGAGCAGGTCAAGCAATTCAGAACCAGGAGAAATGACCTTAAAAAGTTCTGTCTGGGGACAGGCTGCCGAGGGTCTCATCAGCATTCAGCTCCACTGCCACAGTCTGGAGGAGGAAACATAATGCAGAAAATGGAAAGGAGGGAGACAGAGGAGCAGTGGGGAGAAAAACATCTTTCTTCATTCAGGCGGGGAGGAGATGGAAACCAGCCAGCCACAGCCTTTTCCCCTTCCCCTTCCTTTTTCACGAGTTCTCTGGTCTGTGACCCACCCACTAATATGTTTTCAGTATCACATATAATCTTCAAGAAGGCAGATTAGTGACTTATAAAGAGAACAGTTGGGAGAAAGGAGCTGTCAGATCTTTTACTGCACATTGCAGTTGTTTTCACAAGAGAGGGGCTTTGGGTGGGATTTTCAACAATCGAGGTGCTCAGTGATTTTCAGCAAGAGCAGAACACCAATTTACCTTTTATGTCTTTGGAAAAAAAAAATCTCCTTTTGCTGGTAAGCTGTTCAAGACAGATTGTGCTTTCTGAGGTGTTTATGCAGCTCCTTTGGTGTCTGGGTGTTAGAGCAACATAAAGTGATATTGAGAATTGGTTATTTGCTGTCATCCAGCTTTTCCATCAGCTTTTTACAGCTTTTCATAATGAAAAAAGAAAGGGTGGGGGGAAGGCCAATTTTGGAAATGTATACACAGACACAGTTTTCATATGTGTTTACAGGTTATCACTGAGAAACCAACAGCCTCCAGAATTTATGTTTTCTTCAGGATTCCATTCTTCTTTTGCCAGGAGGCAGAATCCTTGTGATGCCCCTTCCACACACAGAGCAACACACATTCCTCAGCAGAGACTCAGGTGTAATCAGGATCTCTAAGGTACCTCCTCCAGTTTCCATTACTTCATTAAAATTATTTTATAATTAGACAATGATATTAATATTGAAGTGTGGACTAGATGAACTTTAAAGGTCCCATCCTTGGAAGTGTCCAAAGCCAGGTTGGATGGGATTTGGAGCACCCTGGGATAGTTGAAGGTGTCCTTACCCAAGGCAGAAGGGTGGAAGTGGATGGGATTTAAGGTCCCTTCTGACCCAAATTATTCTGGGATTCTCTGATTCTTTCAACTGAAAGCATTCTGGGATTGTATGATTCTATATATGGATAAAGATACGAGATAAAACTCCCTCATAACTTCCATTTTTTGTTGTACAAAGGGTAAATATCAACAGAAACACTGGCAGTGCTTCTTGCCTTCAAATCCATCCATATTCTGGCCAGAGTTTTGATTCAAACCCTCAGATAAAGACTGGTGCTGAGCCCCTCACTGAGTTATTCACACCCCAAGGCTTATTCCCCACACTGTTGCTCCAATGACATTAAAAAAATGATTAATTTTCAGCAGGGATCAGCACTCTAAGAAAAACGTTATCCCCAGATGAAATAAAAATGCAAAAAGTCAGACTGAAATATTCCTCCCAGGCAGGTTCCCTTCTCCTCTGCTCAGGTCAAAGACGAAGACAAGCTGTGGGAGGCAAACCCATATCTGCTGTGCCATATGTCACCCCACCCTGTCCTCAGACCACTTATCTCTTTCAAATGTCATTAAAAATGACTACATTGGAGCACATCTGAACATCACAGCATCTGCTGTGCTCCTGCCCCGTGGAATTCAGGGCTCAGAGACTTCCACTAGCCTGCTCGAAAAGAGCTCAGTCATGGCTGCACAAGACTCAGCCCTGAGAGGTGACAACAGCCCTCAGCTCTCATCAGTGAAGAGGATGATCAGGGATTCATAAAATCTAAATAAAAAGTTGCACATTTAGCTCCAGGAGCTGCAGGAGTCTCCCCCACGCCACTTACCCAGGGCCTCCCTGCAGCTAACTCAGATGTGAAACTTGTTAGCAGCATTACTGCACTGGTTTCATACCAATAAACAACAATTACATGAGGCATCGACTCCCAGCACCCTGACTAGTCCTGTGTTTGATTTTTCAGAAGGATTTCAACCAAGTTTATGGCTGAAATCGGTGCAAAATCTAAAGAGGAACAGCTGAGCTATTTTTTCCTGTGGAAAACAGCAGGAAATGGATGCTGGATTTGTTACACCCTAAACCACCTGGACTTCACCTGTTCTGCCCTACAGGACACTCCTGCCATGGCACTTAGTTCACAGATTTTCCTGGCATTTTCACTGCAAACTCATTCTTTCTTTTTATTTTCTCCTTACACCCACACCATGCCCCTTTTCTGGAAATCTGGCCAAGGTGTAAGAGATCTCCAGGTGTTTAAAAAATGCAAGGAAATCCACATGATCATTCCTATATTGATTTACTGACCCTTCAGTATTCTATGCTATCCAGTTGCTTTTGGTTGGAAACACAACTACAGTGCTACAGAATTGGAGTTTTTCCTGATTTTCTATGGTTTTAACCCACAAAAACATTTTTACAAATCAAGAAAAATACTTTGCTTTTAGTATTTTAATGTTTTCAGCTCTACAAGTGATGGGTTAAGTAGGTATTTCTAAGGTGTCTCCATTTGCTCCTGAAAACCTCAAAACCCCCAATTAGATTTTTGAAGAGCCCTCAGCTCAAACGACTGGGGAAGGAAAATGCTGTTTAAATTTAAAAAAATTATTGCCAAGGTTGCCAAGTATGGAGGAAAAAAAAAATCAATTGCTGAAGTTCAAATATGAAAACATTATGGCATGAAAAGAGGTTTCTTACTACCAATCTCTGCTTCAGTTACATCTAAATATTAATTCAGGCTGAATTTTCAACCAGTGCAATGACATAGGGAAAAAAACCAAACCCACAAGGCCAGATTCAGTTCTTCATTGCCATGAAGTCTGCAGCCAGGATTCATCCAGGCTCATTTCATCACAACATGATTCAAAACACTTTACATCAATACAGGAGGGTTTGTCCAGAAGCTTAGTAAGCAATAGATGAAGTATAACCTACATTAGTTTTAACTTCAGACCAGACTAATAAAAAGTCCATCCCAAGTTTATTGGCATCGTTTTATCCCTGCCAAAAACACACAGTAGGCACTTGATAGCAAAACTCTCACCAGTGACCTTCCTAAATTCAGCCAGAAGAGCTTGCATTTCATTAGGATTCCTATTAAGGCAGCAGAGCCCAGCTGTAAATTACTGGTTATTACCAAATTAAATGGTACAGAACGGATTGTTTCTGGGAGCTCTACTCCACTGCTCAAGCTCCCTCCCCTCCTTGTCAGGCCAGGCTGGGAGGGATTGATCACCCAGCACTGTGCTAATTAATCTGTTGTGGTGTTAGCCAGCTCGAGAGCTCAAACACAGAATTAAGAACAAATATATTTGCTGTTTGCAGGAGATGCTGATCATTGGATCTACCTCTACTGCTCTGCTGGTATTTATTGGTGCCAATTGTTCTGGGCACCTTCCCATCAGAGGAGCTTGGACAGGTTTGGAAAAATAAAACTGAGATCAAGGCAGTGCTGAGGGTGCTGGAACTCATCTGGGATGTGGGAATTTCCACACCAAACAGGAACCATCAGAGCAGGAAGCTGAGATGGCACACAATGGCACCAGCATGGACATTCCTAGGCACGAACCAGAAAGATTGGAAGTAAACTGGGGGGTTCTGGACCTAGAAAGGAAAGGAAAAGACCCCACAAAGGACTATAAAAGCACCCAGAATATTTCCATGGTGGCTTGGTGATAGCTGAGAGAGCATCAAGCCAGGAGAACAACATTGTGAGTTTTCTGATCTTACTCATTGCTTTATTTGGGTCCTTCCAGTTCCACTCTGAAATCATCCCCAACACTTTCATTATTTAATCCAATCTGTCTGTGTGCTACTCCCAAATCACACTGCACTGCTTTTGAGGTTTGTAAACTCTCTGCTGTGGGTCAAGGCCACGTGCAAGGGAAGAAAGGGAAAGCATCATTAAGGATTCCATGCATTTCCCATTCATCAAATAAAAATAATAAAACCCCCCACAATCCTGGTAAGTAAAACATAACTTCACAGAGAGAGCTGGTTTCAGGAGGGGCCATAGATATTCAAATATTTTTATATGATAGCATTTTTTCCCTGGCTGACTTTTCCCTTCAGACACATCTTTTCTTTTATCTTACCTTGGTCCTTTATCATAGTATAAAGATTAATTTTGAATTTCTGCTGATTGTGTGATCTTGGACTTCACGAACAAAAATGTCTTTTATGGGAGACATTAATATTCACCGTGACAGCCCTGAACTTCCACTTCCAGAAAGGTTTAATAATTTTCTAAAACCTCTTGATTTTGTCACAATGACTTGCATTCAGCCTAACTTTCCTCCTTGTCTTGGGCTACATCATTTACCTTGAGCCTTGTCTGGGTAACAAGCACAAGTCAAATCCCTCATTCACCTTGTCACTAATTGCAATTTCTTTCCCTATTTTTTGTGGGATGGATAACTTTTGTGCAGAGCAGAAACTTGGGAGAGAAGTGGTTTGAAAGCTCTGTCCATGGAATGCCTTTCATCCAAAGAAAGCATCTTTGGAAGAGGAAAAGCTGAGCTAGGAGCATGCCATTCCAGGCTTTCCCAATTTGGGATTTTACCCTTCTAGGGATGGCCAGGAACTCCTCTGGGGCATCTACAAGGGAAAGCTCAGCTCTGAACATAAATCAAGCAGCAGCTGCCTTTGAAGTCTGACTTCTTTTGCCAGACCAGGCAAAGCTTCAAACTGAAGCCTCTTTGCCCAAACACCTGGGGCAGGTAACCCCCCTTGCAGAGAGGGCTCCTCACAGCAGGAAGCCAAGGTTCAAAAAAATTCAGTGAGGAGTTTCTCTGATTAAAACATCCCACTTAAACAGGTCCTAAGCTTTTGAAGGGAGATGAAAAGCAGATGGGAATTCGTGTCATTGACAGCTCTCCTCCAATGGAGGCGGAAAATTCTGTTTCTTTCTTGAGCTGGAATCTTAAGCTGAAAGATTAGGCAAAAACCTTGGGCTTGGAGGGAAGAAAAGGGCACAAGACCAGCAGTGTTCTGTATTTTAGGGACATCAGCTTAAAAATGGATTTGTTTGGCTGGCCTGAGCCTGCAGTGCCAGATCCAGAGTGGGATGAGGATGTGCTGGCTCAGAGACCCAGGGGTGCACCCAGCCAGGACACGGCGTGGGAGGAGAGCACAGATCCCCAGGATGCTGTTCCTCATGAGCTGCTCTCCCCAGACTGCCCCAGAGGGTGCTCCTGAGGCTGACACAGTGACTGGGACTAAATCCCTGACACAGACCAGGGACTAAATCCACTTCCTTCCCAAGCCTGAGTTTTCCCTGCGTGTCTCTCCCAGGCACTGAGCAGGGATAGAATTCTGCTCAGCCACCCCCAGGATGACAAATCACCCTCTGAACTTCGAGTCTCTGCTGATTTAGCACTGATAAAAAAGCTTTGAACCACCGTCTAAATATTTTGTTCCTTAAAATATTCAATGATCTGCTCATTTCTCATTCTGGCCTGATCAGGAGATTCCAGAGGATCTCACAGTAAATTTCAGGAGCGGAGCTGCTCCCACTGGGCACAGCCAACTTCCAACTCCAGTGCCTTTGATCTCCTTCTCTTCCACTGCCATTGCCAACCCTGCCTTTCCTCCCCCAGCCCTCATTTGTGCCCTGGGTGAGTATTGGTGAGGTTAAGAGGATTATTCCCCAGCTGCATCCCCACACCTGCTCTTCCAACCCTTGGCTTTCAATGCTTTGTGCACATACCTTGGGCTCAGTTATTACCAACACTGATAATCTGTTTCCTCAAGGCTTGTTTCTGTCTTATTTGAAGACAGCTGTAATTAATAATCTCCTTTTAAGGGCCTAATTTCCTTTTTAGTTAAAGCCAACTTTCATCTCATTACTAATCTTCCTTTTATTTTAAAGTCAACTTTCATCTCATTACTAATCTCTCTTTTATTTCAAAGGAGGCTCTAAACTTAGAGAGTGAGCAGACATCTGTAGAAAATAATGACATCTGTGAAAATATTTAATTGCAATTTTTATAAGAAAAGTTTTACTCTGACTTCCCAATGACTACAGATCTATTCTGATATTAATGTTCAGCAGACCCTTCGTCCCTCCTCACCATTTCCCTGTGCTTGCTGACAAAAAAGCCTCTATATCGTGGAGTTGAAAGACTTTTTTTAGATCTCTTTGCCATTTTATTTCACTCAGATTTTTTTTTTTTAATTTTTTTTTTACCACTTCCCCCATACTGGTGACAAGTATTCCTTTCAGTCTGCAATATTTGTGGTATTGGAATGGGAACTTCTTATTCAGGTTGGGAAAGGTCTCCAAAGCCATGGAGTCCCAGCTGTGCCCATCCCCACCTTGTCCCCAGCCCAGAGCTCTGAGTGCCACCTCCAGGAATTCCTGGGACACCTCCAGGGATGGGCACTCCAAACCTCCCTGGGCAGTTCCAATCCCTGAGCTCCCTTTCCATGGGGAAATTCCTGCTGCTGCCCACCCTGAGCCTCCCCTGGCCCAGCCTGAGGCTGTTCCCTCTCCTCCTGTCCCTGTTCCCTGGGATAAGATCCCAAATCCCCCCCCAGCTGCCCCCTCCTGACAAACTAAAATACACTGTTCTGTATCTTTTTACTATTAAATCCAGGACAGACAATCAACCCCTCCTTTCCCCTGTTCCACCATCTTGGTGAAGTTTTGGGCTATTTAATAACGAGGAGACACAACAACCTCCTCTCCCCACCCCAACAAACTGCTCCTGTGTTTCCTCACATTTCAATCTTCCTGAAGATTAAATGTGTCACATCAAAAATTGTCATTGACCTGAAGCTGACTGGTTATCTGCTATGAAGGTGGTATTTTAATTACCAAAGTTAATTACCATCTCCATGGAATGCAATTTCCTAACTTCGTGCTGTTGTAAAATAGGAAATGGAAAGTACAAGCAGTGCAAAATCCACAGAAGGTCTACACAAAGGCTTCTGTATGACTAATTGGTCTGAAATTTAATCAGTTAAATTTCTGTTTCATGTTCCTTTGATAAGATTATCTTAATTACTTTTTACAGCATCTAAGTAGGAAAGATAAAGAAAAAACAATCTGCTGAAGGGGAAAACTAATTCATAAGTCTAAAGGGAGGGAGGAAAATAAGGGGAGGGGGAATACACAGCTGTTGATTAGGCCACAAAAGCTCCAATCTTGTACTTCCAACACTTGATGTTTCAGAGCAGTCAGGAATATATGAATGCCTCAGAAAAGCTGAACTTCTATTTAATCAACTTGCACAATGTTTTTAGTCCTCATCTTCTTTCAAAGGCTCCATATGTAAACTAGTTCTAGACAAATATGACAAAATCAGGGCAAGGATCATATGGCACATCAGCATCAGGGCTGCCCTTGAGAGGTGCTAACACTGCTCTGACACTTTATGTACTTTATAAGGTGGTTTTACAGTCTCTACCATCCAGAGGGGAAAAAAAATACAGAATTAGAGACAGAAAGATTTAAGATAAAGAGAGATTTCCTCTGCAATATCAAAGGTCCAGAGGGACTTAACCTCACCAGTGGAGAACCCAAGGGCATTTTGATTTTTACCTTGTCTGGGACTAAACAAAGAATCCTCACAGACTGGTTTGGTTTGGAAGGGACCTCAAAGCCCATCCCATTTCACCTTCCACTGTCCCAGGCTGCTCCAAGCCCTGCCCAACCTGGCCTTGGACACTTCCAGGCATCCAGGGGCAGCCACATCTTCTCTGGGAATTCCAGCCCCTCACCACCCTCACGGGGAAGGATTCCATCCCAAAATCCCATCCATCCCTGCCCTCTGTGCCCTTGTCAAACACCCCTCCCTGCCTGTCCACAGGAGTCATGCTGGGGACATCTCCTCTGCCAGCAGCCAAAGTCAGCCCCAGAGCAGTCTCAGGAAAATCATCTTTGGATGTGTCCCGAGAGCTCTTTATTCATTCAAGATGCCACATCAATTCTCATGCTGCTGTAACATCCCCCAGACAGCAGCACTGAGCCAGGGCAGGGCAGGGGAGGCTGAGTGCCAGGACAGCCAGGCTGTGCCTCGGAAAAGCAGAATAACTGGGAAGAAAATAATGGTTTTGTTGGAGTCCAGGGAAGCCTGACAGCTTCTCCTGCTCCTCTGGTGGTTTCTTTATAGCCCCAGAGCTCCTCAAAAGTGGCCTAGCCAGCGACCTAGGCTTTTGGAGAAGCTCCCTCCACTTTTGGGAGGACCTGAATGCACCAGAGAGGTGAAGAGATTTTTGTTGAGTGAACCACAGAGAGTTTAGTTGTAGTTTTAGGATCTTGCTCTATGTATTACATAGGGACAAGATGGAGATTTTTAGGTGTGGTTTTTCCTTCTTTCTTCTCCTCTCTCCTCATTCTCTTCCTCTCTCCTCTGACACCAGTTCCTGTGGTGTGTTGGTTGGTGGAAAGAAGTTAGTATAGAAAAGACATATCAGTAAGATGAGGGTTTANTGTTTTATTGTCCCTCCCCGTGGGAGCAGGCAGGCCATGGCTTCACTTCCACCTCTCACTGCTCATCTCCCTCCTCTCCATCGTTTCCCTGCTGGATACGGAGGTGACAGATTTGGGTTCCCTGCTCCCAACCCTCCTGAAAATCCAGCTGGGAATGAGCAGCCATGGCACAGGCAGTGAGTGGAGCTTCCCTCACAGCTGGCAGACCATCACCATCCTCCCTGGCTGAAGCTCTGTGGAACGAGCACCATGGATGGTCCCACTGCCTGCTCTAGCAGAAGGTGTCCTCAGCCACAGGGCTGGAACAAGATGGTTTTTAAGGTCCCTTCTAACCCAAACCATTCCACAATCCAATGATCACATCATTCCAGTATTATTTTAGAGGATATTTGGGATCATTTGCCTCCACCACACCTCAAGACTTACTTGGACATGGACTAAGCCAGCAGGCACTGTGCTCACAGGGAGCTTTAACACATCTCTACAGATTCATTCCCCTCTCCATAAAAAAAAAAAAAAAAAACAGAAGAAATCCAGGTAAAAATCCCCACAAGCTTCTGATTTTAAAAATATGTTGTTTTCTCCTCTCTTCAGCCATGAACTCTTGTGCTGGAGCCAAATCGAGTGACTTAGTGCTATGTAAAAGCTGTTCATTTTTAATTTGATAGAAGAGGTTCATTGTTTCAAAATGTATGGTTCTGATAAGTGTGATTTCTGTGAAATTAAAACAGAGTAAAATTAGTGTCTGTAGTTATTTCACTTCAATTATGTCGGCTTTACATTTGCATAAAATATTGTTTTCATTCCTCTTTGGCACAACACATAATAAGGCTTTGTATTTTTAATTTATCTGGAGGAAAAAATACGAAGGTTCTGCAGCCATGTGGAGAACTCTGTTAAGAGTAATTTCAGATTTGGTTTCATTTAGCTGAAAAACAAGAATTTGGACTGCCACTATTTCCCTTAAAATGGAAGTCTGCTGCTTTTTCAAATAATACTTAATTTATACTACTTTAAACCTACACTCCTTGGGCAAACAGTCACTCAAAGTCTGTTCAATATTGCTGTAGGTCCCATCCTGTTACTCCTTCTCTTATGTGGTGGAAATAAGAGTGGGATATGTTTTAAATTAAAAAAAGATTAGACAAAAATAAACCCCAAAAGATGCCTTATCCAAACCCTCTGAACTCCCAGGGCAGTTTTCACCCATATCCAGGAATATGGAGCAAGGTCCTCTCCCTCTACAATTAGATGAAGACCCCAAAGGAACTCGAGTTTAATTACACAAGTGCCAACTGGAAGTGACAAGAGACACACTGTGATTCCAAACTTCTGCTCTGCCAGTCCTAGAAATTACAGAGAGCAGAGGTTTGTTGGAGCGTTGCATTATAATATTTATGTAAGAAGCAAATTGAATCCTGGAGATGTTTGAGCTGCCTCACCCCCCTGGGATTTCTGGTCCCTGTGATAATTAACAGAGATGGACTTAACCAAAGGAGTCCTCTCCTGCTGCTGTCCACAGGCAATTTGGGAGTGGATAAATTGCTCAGAGCTCCATGAGAGCTGGCAGTGCCACTGATTCCCAGCGCCTCTCTTGGCTGCTTTGATTCTCCAGACACGTAAAAGACAGGAGTTATGCATTAATTACCATCCAATATTCTTAATCAACATCAGCTATCAAATTCTTAGTCGAGCTCTTGATCACAAACCTAATCATGCCTAACCCAAACTGCTTCACCCTGTTAAGTGGCATTCATTAAAAAGGCTCTGCTCCCACAGCATCAGGCACTTCCCAAGCATGAGGCTCTCAGTGACAAACAAGGTGCAGTGGGAGCAATCACTGAGGGGCAAAGATGGCATTAATTAAAGAGCATGGACATTTAACTTCACCTGAAACAGAAGGGAATCTAAAGCTTCAGCTCAGTCGTTGATCCATTATGAGACATTTTGGAAGACCCTTGTGATACCTCCTGCTCTAGCAAAGAGAGGATAAAACTGATGAAGGAAAGTAATGATGAAAAACTAAAATATCTTTTATTTTTTTTTTTCAGTTATGAAAGGTAGCAAGTCCTTCTCAGGGTAAGGAATAATTGGAAGTGCAATTAGAGCTCCCTTGGGATGTTTAGCCACATCTCATTTAAACACTGAGCTTTGTTCCCAGCCTGTTCCCACTTCACCACACGACAGCTCTGAGCAGGAGTGAGGGTGGCTGGGAGCTCCTTTCCCGACATCCACAGCTGGAATTGTGCCTTCTGCTACTGGAACAGCCACTGCTCCCTGTCCACATCACAGCTGAGCTCCCTGGATCCACACAGAAGGTTCCCCCTCCCACAGGATCCATCTTGCAGGGTGTATCCTGAAGGAATTTGCTACCTAGGATGTTTTTGTTTCCCTCCCGAGGTTTATGGGGAGAGGACAAGGGGGATGCATTCCCTTTGATCACTGTCTCCAACCAAAATGCCCAGATGGATACAATCCTAATCCATCAAAATGCATCAAAACTGGGATAGGAAGAAAATGGGGCATTTTTTCTTCTGCCAAATGCAAGTAGAGAAGTCTTCTCAACAGACAGTTTGGAAATCCAGGCTGACTGTTCTGTAAATCCCCCCAGTCTGTAAAACAAACCAGGATAAGGTGTCCATTATGACACATAAGCACTTAATAAAACTTTGAATTGGATTTTCTACATCTTGGTTAAAAAGAAAAAAAAAAAAAAAAAAACAGAAGAAATCCAGGGAGAAAAAAAAAATGTGGACAACTGAGAAATTTCCATTAATCCAACACATGATATGTTCTAAACACAAGTGAATTCCTTGGACAATTATGAATGAGTGGTTACTACCCAAGAAACAATTCTTTCAACGTTCACTAAAAGATTTATGTCACTCAGAAGTTGTAGAACAAACGGAATCTACAAGCTTTGAAAATTAAATGCAAACTTGTACCTGATTTATTACAGAGATGTTGTAATCAATAATAGAATTGAAGCTTAAAAGCACAAGGTCTCCTCTGACAGCAGAGCATCTTCTTCATCCCCTCCCTGCCCCTGCTGACGTCTGATCCTCAGCATCTCAGGTAATCAGAGCCCCTGTCTGCCAAAGGAGAGACATCTCTAACTATTGATTTCTTTTTTATTATTATTTTTTTTTACACACCGAGTACCTGGCTAGATTTACTAGCACTCTCCCTCCTCGTTTTGTGTGTGCACAGAATCTGATCTCCCTCTCCAAGCTGGGTCTTTTATCAGAAGGAGAATGGGTTTGTGCTGGCCCTTGGGTGGTGTTATCTCCAAAGATCATCCCTCCCTTGCTCACCCTGGCTCAGTAACTAACTTGGGACCTTCTTTTAGTGATGGCCAAGCCTGGTGACTTTGATCTTTCTGGCCCAGTAGCTATTTTTGCCATTAAGGTTTCCACCGTGGAGGATCCTCAAGCTAAAATCCTCTTTTCCTTGCCTTAGGCCAGATTTCCTGGTTGTGCTTTCCTTCCACCCCTCCAACACAAGGCACAGGGAGGTTCCTTCCCAAACAGCACATGGATGGGTTTGTCTGCTACATCCCATACACCTCCTTCCCCCTCCTGCAGCATTATTTGGGACACAGGAGCTTCCAAGCCACAATTCCAATCCCTGGGGAAGGTCCCAGGGGCTGCAGGTGACTTTTCCTACCCCATAACCCAGCACAACAAAACCCAGGTGTGGGCTGACCTTGCAGGCAGCCCCGAGGGCCAGGTTCTTATCAGAGATCTGCCACTCAGCAGGGAATGTGCTGCCTCAGCAAAAAAGGCTGAGAAGCCAAACAATTAAAATGCCTGAGAGAAGAGTTAACCTCTGTTTGCCAGGTGAAGTGACAAGAACTGTGGCCACGCCTTTAAGTCCCCAATCTGGGCATCAAACCTCACGTTAAGAACAAAAAAGGTAACACTTAGAAGGTGATGTTTTGAGGGAAATGGTGAAGTCATGCACAGAATGCTTCTTATAGAATGAATAAGAATTCTGTTTAGTGCAATGAGGAGAATGAAATGACTGCTGCACTCTCCTCCTTCAAAGAAAGTTCTTTAAGTGATTGAAATTTCATCATTTCAGAGGCTTCAATTGTTCAAACCTCATGTATGTTGTAGGTTAAACCTCATGTTGCCTCTACCCACTTTATATTATATATATAGATTATATTATATATATATATTTATATTATTATATATATATTATATACCCACAAAACAGAGATATAAGAATGTCCCAAACCTAACCCTTCTGCACTGAAACCTCTCCAACCTCACTAAAAATGAGCATATTGACACTCCATGCACTCCTCTGCAGCATTAGCACATTTATGGTTATTCAGAAAGTATCAATAATTTATTCCCTCAACACATCAGGGCTGCTCTGTTTCTATATACATGTATATGCCTGAATGTACAATGCATTTCATTTACAATCACCACCAATTGCTGCACAAATTTCACAACTTTCTTCCTATTTTTTTTCTCTAAAAATAACTTTGACCTTCCCCAGTACATCCCCAAATTTCCACACTGCTGACCACTGCATTTTTGTGCTTTGCCAAGCACTGTGCATCCACCTTTAAGCTCAGCTTAATTTGTCAATCTTAAAAAAAAATAAATATTGTTCATCATAGAGTAATTACCAGACTGTCATTAGTCACAACATGCTCAGTGAGACCTAAACTTTCTCAAAAATACTCTGGAAATGTAATTAATACTCAAGTACTTCTAACATTGTATTCTAACATTCTAACACAGATACTCTGGAAATGTAATTAATTACTCAAGTACTTCTAACATTGTACTTCTAACATTTATTTTATTGTTACCTTAAATTCCAGGCACCTTCAGGAAATCCAGAGGTGTCATAAAGGTTTAAAAGAACCAACCTAAGTTTCCAATGGGAAGGAGAGGTGATTTGGATATTAAAAAAGCCTGTTTGCTTCCAGAACTCCTGCTAGCTTTGCCTCATTCCCCCTGCACGCTGGGAGCTATTGAAACACAAGCTGAAAGAGAAGGCTTTTAAATACATTCATTTTCCTTCAGTACCTGGTTTAAGGTGTTTGGGGCTTCAATGCAAGCTGCCTGATACCAATGAGTAAATGGTCACTTTTATTCCTTCACTGCCACGATAAAATCAACCTCAGGGACAGCAAATGCTGCCTGCACTGTGAGGAAACAAGAAAGCTGAGCGGGGCTGGAGAGGTATCAGGAGATAATCACATCCTCAGGACATTTATTGTGCCAGATAAGAACTGCTGCCAGAATATGATTATCTGCTGATAACAAGAAACTGTGGAGCTTTCACTCTGCTGCAGGAAACTCATTACGGGGATGAAAACCCAGATTTATTGTTCCCCAACGTGGAATTGGCAGCTGGGGACTGTGTGTGGCAGCTGCAGGGGGTCAGTTCATGACACAAGCTCCTGAGGTGACCACCTGGACGCTGAGGTGACCCCCCCTGAGCTAAAAATTGCCCAGGACACGGAGAAATGAGCTTGCATGGCATTTAACCTCCTCCTCCCAGGAGCTCCACGGATTGATTGAGATGGAACCACTTCCAAGGAGAATAAAGTTGTATCAGATCATCATAAAAAATAAAAAAAATCCACCAAGAAAAGAATGATAGGAATATAGGATGGCCTGGTGGATAAGGAACAGTGAGATCCTCTCAAATTCTATCACCATACTTGACCCAGAGGTCTTTGCAAGGGTTGGAATTTCTCGACCCTCCCACAAAAAGGATATAAATAAGCCTGGATGTGGAATGGCTTTCCTGTCCTGTCAATGCTCAGTTCTGAAAGGAACCCAACTCCTGCCAACACACCCTGGGCTCCAAAAATCAACCCAGTCTGCTTTGGGACAACCTTCTCCTCCAGGAAACTTCCTGCCACTGAACCAAGGTCATCTGCCCCAGGACAGCCAGAGCCTCAGATGCTCCCAACTACATTCATGCAGTTTTTGCTCTTGATTAACCCAAAAAGCTCTGCATGCAAGGTGTTTCAGTGATGTCTCATCTCCCATGCCCAGCCTGGGCTCCCCAGTACCAGAGGGACAAGGAAACACTGGACCAAGTCCAGCAGAGAGCCTGATCAATGCTGGGATGTTCTTGGCTTCTCCATCCTTGGAAGATGCTCAGATCCCACCTGCACCCAGCCCTGGCCAACCTGCTCTGGCCAGGGGTGGGCTGCAAGGTCTCTGGGGGTCTTCACCACCTCCAGCCCTTCTTTAGTAAATTTTCACAGATATTTTTCCCAATCAAAACCAAAATGTGTGGTGAGGGAAGGGAGGAAGTAATTTCATTTTGATTAATTTATTTTTCTGAATGAAAAATGCTGCCAAAGAGCTTCCAGTCCCAGACATTTAAGCATAGCTTGAGGTGTTCAGTCAGGCCTTTTCTCCCTGCTCCTTACTCCAGGCTCACCACAGACAGAAAATGACCTAATTCAGTGCCTTCAGTTCCTTGCCAGACTCAAAATCAAATTTAAGGATTGGATAACTCCGACACAGTCGGTGCTATTTTGTCCTAGCAGCTCTATTTCACTCAGCAAAATGTCAAGTGTGTCTGTCTGGACAAGAGGCTTCTGCTTCACAATCTTCTCAGTACTTGAAAGCACTCGGGCTCCCACCTCTCGCTGCTCCAGAGGCAGGAATTTCCCCGCAGAGCTCTGCCCTCTCTCCTCTCCTCCTGGAGGAGATCATTCCCTTCCTAGAGCTCACTTCACTCAGCTAGTGGGACTAAAGTGGCTTTGCTTTTAGTTACAAGTGCTTTATTTTATTTGGATTTCCTTCCCCCCATAGTAAACCCATCATCCAGACATCTCCTTCTGTAGCTGCAGGGAAATTATTTTTTTTCCCCTAAAAAACAGAAGAAAAGCAAGGCAGGCTCCATTCACCAGCAGAATCTGGTGTCCCTAAACTCACATCATATTTTCTCCCACTCTGTTGTGTCACAGCACTGCTGTTAAGGCATCACTTCCCACAATTATGGAGATGTTTTAATTGGGAACATGGTAATGGAGCAACAGTAATCATGCAACAAAAAAACTGTGTGGTTTTTTTCAATCAGCAAATTTAAGGAAATCCCAAATTTCTCCTAAGGATCACTGGCCAGGTTATCATTCAATGCTCCATTATTATACATTTCTTTTCTTTCCTCAAATTTAGGCTTGCACAGATTAAGTCCTGAAAATATAAAAAAAAAAACAAAGAGATTTGGTAAGAAAAACAAATAAAACATTTGGATTTTTCTATCTTTTCCTAAGAGGAATCTTTTTCTAGTCCTATACCTTTACTTTATGCACTTCTTTTTTTTCTCCCCCCCTTCAAAAAATGTCAACAGGTTTATGTTTTAGCACTGGAACATCATTGATACTTCAGACTTGTCCAGACATTTCTCTAATTTCATAAATAAGATAAAAAAGGGGCCTGATGCTGTCTGTACTGAAGGTACACCATCTACTGCAGCCTCCTGATTGATAAAAGAATAAACAGCCTGATTTTTATCATCTCAGCTTACTGTAAATATTGCAGCCTAGTGCATGTTGAAAATATTCCCACCATCTGAAACCCTTGACAGTCCAATTAGGAGAACACAAAATACTCATCAGAAAATAAAACCATGTAAAGGTCTGGTTTGGTGTCGAAGGTTTGAGGTAGAGCCACGCAGGACAGCGATTTCAGAAGTGGAAATGGCAGAAGTTGGCTTGTTCCCTGTTCCTGTGAAGTGTTTTTCTGATTCCAAGTGAATTATTGCTAATTACTGCCGTGAAGAACACAGAGAGGCAGAGCTCTCTGCCTGTGTTTGGGGAAAGCTCGCTGCACTCATCCAAATGACAAATGGAAGTTTTCCACAATATTTTAGGAAGATAATTGTGCCATCTGGGAAGCCATGTCACAGCTGGAACAGAGTGAGCCAGCCCAGGATGTGCAGCAACTCCTTCTGTGCTGAATTCATTTCAGTTAATAGATTAATCTTGGGGTTGGTTTATTTATTTATTTAGAACATCCTGGGACTTGGAGCATTGTAACAGGGCTGCCTGGACATGCATCAAATGAGTTCTTTCTTGGAACTTTTATTATAGATATTATACCAGCTCTTCACAAGATCATTATCAGGGAACTACAAATTAAAATTCATTTCATCCGGACCAGTTCCTTTATCCTGCAGCCCTGTGCTATCACTGCTCTCCTTTAGAAAAAGGGAGAAGAGAAGAAGAACAGACAATAATTCCTGAATATATAGACCTTAATATTGTGTTAGAAGTGAGAATGCACAAAAATCTCCCACGATGGCAGGAGATGATGAGCAGCATTCCATGGAGGAATCAGTGAGGATCTGGGGACATTATGGTATAAACAGCATAAAGGACTCCATGTAAATGCCACAATTAAACTCCCAGGATCAATCCGTGCCCAACGACAATTTAATCCATGTGAGAGTGGGAGGATTACATGTCACCCTGGGACCACAAAATTTCCATATGGGGACCTTTAAACTTCCCTTTCAACAGCTGCAGCTCATCTCCCAGTGTTCCTTTTAATCCCTTTAATCCACTCTGTGCAATGCCAAGGACCAGAGCTCCACTTCCAGCAGAGATCCTTGGGAACCTCCAGCTGCTCGGTCCCAGCAGATCCAGTGGTCCCTGGAGGCAGCCTCGTGCTGTCCTGCTACCACCAACCATGGAAAAACCCTCGTGGGTTTGGAGGGAAGCCCTGAAAGGGAGCAGTGGAATGAAGCAGAGCCCTCTGCACCTCCTCAGTTGATTCCTTAAATGGGTGCCTAGAAACAGAGAGCAGACAGGAATAAAGGAATCAAGGAGGGATTGATTGGAAAGGAATTCAGAGGTACACTCTGGGCTCCAGAGGCTCCTGCCTCAGTGCATCCCAACATGGACAGCAGGTCCATTTTTATTCCTGTCTGCTCTCTGTTTCTAGGGAGCTATTTAAGGCATCAGTGAGATCCTCTGGGATCTCATTCCTGCCCAGCCTTCAGCCTCGCCCTTCCCTCCCACCTCAGAGTGATTTTCCCCTCTCTGCTCTCCACACTCTAAACCAGGCACAAATAAAATGTGCTGGAATGCAGCAGCAGCAGCAGAATAAAGCAATGCAAGGTCTCAAATGCCAAACCCAGCTGGAGTGATCCTTGCAAGAACACCAACACAACCAGAGCCTGCACAGCAGGAATACCCAACATGACAAGTCCATATAAAATATGAAATTAAAGACTGATTTACATGGCAAAAACATGCTGCAACTTAAACAGGCAAAATCTCCGACCTGGCTGGCTTTGTGAAGATTTCAAAGTTATTCTGACCCTTCTCTGTGTCCATATAATACTTTAACTGGGGGGAAACCTCCCCTTCATGCAGGTCAATTAGGTAGATCACATTCTTATCTAGTCAGTGGGGATGGTTAGCACCTTTTAAATAAAAATATGCCCAGAATATTCTATAAAAAGAGCAAATTAAGTGCCTATTCCTGCATTTGTTGTGAGCAGCAGCACTGATAATTTGAAAACACTGTTCTGTGAGCAGAGCTGGATTCCCACTGATAATTGCTCCAGTGTAATTTATGCCAGTAGGTGCTACAGGAGGAGTATGATACTAGCAGACAATAATACTGCAGATTAAAAATAGAGTTTGCATAAAATTAACACACCACTAAAGTCAGGGACATCAATAGAAGTGCATTGGGAAAATCAGCACCAAGAGCCAAAAATGCCTCGATCCACACCAGTTTCAGGCACGTGAAGTCACCTGGAAACAGCAGTGGGGAGGTTTCAGAGCAAAGGCAAGCAAGGAGTCACAGAGAGGGAGCAGCAGTGAGATCCTGACCTGGGTAACTCCATTAACTTCAGGGAAATTGCATCAGGCTCCACCAGAGAGGCTGAATTTGGCACCACTTCTGTGAAAAGGACACTGAATAAATGCTCAGGGTTTACTGCTTGCTGCTGCCTTGGTTCTACTGCATTTTTACTGAGTTGGTGCAAAAGTCGCTTTTATTTGGAAGCATAAGGGAAATTAAAATATTGAACAGTGTTTAAGGTAAAGCAGGTTTATTCATTATTCTACAATGCAACTGAGTGTTTCCAAAAATATCAACCACTGTCTATATTATATATACCCATTCCTCTGTTATTCCATCACTGAACTGTCTTAAAAATATATGCAAGTCCCCCCAAATACCATTTGAAAAGCAAATTTCTCCTTGAAATCACAAGGCCATGAGTGGCCATCACACTTCCCTGCTGAAGTCACTTCACACTTCCACAGAGGAATCATTTTTGGTTCACTGAGGTTTTTTTTGAAGGAAGGGACCAAGAAATAAATATTCTGTTAAGAGATATTCTAATTTGACAAAATGCCTTCAGGATCACGGGATGAGGCAGCTCCTTGCCACAGAGAATTTGCTGTTACTCAGAAATACTCCAAGGACTCCATCCAGACATCAGGAATATTTCCAAGATCAGTGAAGGCAGCTGGATTTGAGGCTGCACACACAGAGGAGTTTGATTTCTGTTACCACAGACGAACCCAGAATGGTTTGGCACGGAAAAGACCTTAAAGTCCATCCAGTTCCACCCCTGCCATGGACAGGGACACCTTCCACAGACCAGGAGGCTCAAAATCAGAACTTGGAGAGAGCAGAGGATCATGAGGAACAAGAAACTGGGGAAAAGCTCCGAGCCCTGCAGAGTGTATTTAACAGGCAGCACCAAAACAAATTAAAAAAGAAGGATACAAACAATGGCATCTCCTTGCAGGAGGAATGGTGACAGCTCCCTGGGATGGGAAATGGCCGTGCTGGAACAGCAGCGATTTTCAAGGAATTACTGGCGTGCTGTGTTTGGTTTGCTGTCTCCCACCTTGCGTTTCCCAGACTGTATCAAAGCACAGACTATAACAGCTCCAATTTCTCTCACAGCAGCTACACCATGTGAGAAAAATTGACAGATTAAATAGAATGTAGCTGCCAAAGCAACTGTGAACTATGGCTGCCCAAGAGAAGGAAATGATGTTCCTCAGTATCGTGTGAAGAAGTGCTTTCATGATCAAATGCAACAAGAGTCCATTTCATTATAATGCACTTAGAAAAAAGGCAAAAAAAAAAAAGCAATTTTTCCCCTCAGCCCAAAGCATTCCTGCAGCTCACAGAACCCTCCTGTCTCCTCATCCCAAGTACAAGTGCCACAAGTGTTGTTACAGAACAAACACATGCCTTGGATTTCTTTGGGCTGTGGGTGGATCTATTTTGATGATTCCTCAAGTCCAACTGGCTTCAAGAAGGAGAAAAATAAATAAATAAATTAAAAAATAAAAAATAAAAAATAAATCTGGCCCTAACAGAAATTGATGATGCTGTGCTAAATGAGCCCCCTCGCTCCACTGAGGAGACAGGCACCCACCCAGCCCCAGCCCTGCGAGTTCAGTGCTTTATCAACGCTGACATGCACATGCCTAAGTGCCACTGACATCTGCATACATGCCTTATTTATCTTGCTCTGCCTTCGTTAAAAGGACAAATTGATGTCTCAAACATTTCCAGCTCGTCACAGGATTCTTCCAGGCTCAGCAGAATGTGTTCCACTGCTGCTCCAGGAGGCCACGTGTGCTCCGGTGGTCGGCAGGAGGTGGAAAGATAAAGGGGATTTATGATTTGTTTATGAAAAAAACAAATACCTGGTCATACCTCACACCAGGCATCCAGAATCCCCAAATGGGAGAGCACAGAATCCCAGAATGGTTTGGGTTGGAAAGCACCTTAAAGCCCACCCAGTGCCAGCCCTGCCATGGCAGGGACACCTCCCACTGTCCCAGGCTGCTCCCAGCCCCAATGTCCAGCCTGGCCTTGGGCACTGCCAGGGATCCAGGGGCAGCCACAGCTGCTCTGGGCACCTGTGCCAGGGCCTGCCCACCCTCCCAGGGAACAATTCCTTCCCAATATCCAATCTAAACCATCTGTCAGTTCAAAGCCATTCCCACTTCTCCTGTCCCTACACACCTTTGTAAATAGCCTCTGTCCATTGAGACTTCCAACTTCAGCCTGCATTAAACTAAAGATAACATAAAAAGGGGTTTTTTAACAGCTCATATTTTAGTCACTGGGATAAAACTTGTAATAATCCATTTGTAGGCTCCATTCCTGTGAAATCTGCCAATAAGTGTGATTTCATCAGTCCTTCAGAAAAAAGCAGTAAATAAAGCAGTGATTTTTGGGAGCTCTGGCAGAGGGAGGTGGAGAAGGAGAAAGTTCTGGTGTCCAATGGAGATGGGTGGGATGAGCCCAGCTCCAGAGCCTGGCTGGGCAGCACAGCTCTTCCAACCACAGGGAAAATGAGGTGTTTTAATGAAATATCTGCATTTCTACAGCTTCAAACTGAGCCTGAGTCCTGACTCAGAGATTTCTGGGTGGACTGAGGTCCTTCATCAGCAAATTAAATGCCAGAGTCAAACCACAGCATCCTCTGAGGGAAGAGATGCTCCAAACCCTTCAGGGATTTGCCATTTAGGTGACTTTTCCAAGGCAGCAGAGGAGAAAACATCCAAACTTCAACCATCCCAGCCAGCAGAGAAACTCCTCCTGAGCTCATCCCCACAGTGCCTCCCAAGCTGCTCAGGGTGTGACAAGATCCCAGCTCCAAACCAAAACACAAACATTCATCCAAATCTGAATCTCAGGGTTTTCTCTTCTGCCAGGATTTCTCAGATTTTTTTCATAACTAATGAGATTTCTTAATTGTAAAAAAAAAAGATTCATTTCTGCTTGGTAAGCAAGGGGCAGGTGGCCAGGAGAAGAAGCAGGAAAGTATTTGGAAGTTAACTAGAAAGTCACAGAGGCTCAGCAACCTGTAGAGTATTCAAATACCTCAATTATACATTTGATAGAGCACCCTGATCAGTACAAACTGAATACTAAAAGTAATATTAAGCAGCTGATTTTAGACGAGAAAGGCAAGAGTGTTTCAAATCAAAATGGACAATTTCTAATTAACAAAACCCTGAGTTATCTCTGGCTTCGAGCAGCTTGTGGCTCCTTCAAGGTGCAAGAGGGAACAGAGAGGAAGGTAGGAGAAATTCCTGGCTTTCTGGAATTGCAGATTTTGGTGTTATTAGAAGCAAGGCTGCTCCTTGGTTTCACTCTGAAAATTCTTCTCCCATCTTCAGCTCTCTGCTGTGCACCCCTTCAGTGCAAACCCTGTGCCAGGAGTGGCCACCAGCCATGGTCACAGGGCTACCAAGGGAGGCAGTTCAGTACCTCCCATGCTCTGGATGGGTTTTATGGAGCCCTTTGGGTGGTGGTAGCAATTGCAGAACATTTCTGTGGATCTTTTCAGCTCAACCTGCAACCACTTAATTTCTAGTCTGTTCTCTTATGATCACAAAATGTTTTGGGCTGGGGGGGGAGATGCCAGAATGATTTTTTTGCTTTTTCTTTCATACCCTTCTTACACATCCTTTTATAGAGTTTGATGTACTCTCAGTGCTTTTAGCCCCACACTTGTGCCTCCCCAAGGCTGAGAACTCAGCTCAGCCCCACGGCACCGTTAAACCAGGAGAGCAAACATCCTGGGAGCCCCAGACACCAAGGGCCTCTCCAGAACACGTTTTTGTAAAATAAATAAGCCCATCCAGGAAGAAAGTTCCTCAAAATGGGAAGTTCACTCCAGCGTCTCACTGGGGGATCTTTGATAAATATGTTAATTTTGCAATGTATTTCACTGTGAGGTGTGCATGCATTTTCAGGGCATTCCACCCAGACCAAGTGCTGCATCCAAGGATCCTGAAATAAATCCCGAGGTAAAAACTCCTTTTCCCCATAAACTGAGTTTTGGTTTTAATTTTAAGACCAGAAAAAGGCAAGGGGGATCTTAAAGCCCATCTCATTCCCTCTGCTGTGGGCAGTGACACTTGGCACCATCCCAGCTTGCTCCAAGCCCCATCCAAGCTGGTCTGGGACATTTCCAGAGCAGCCACAGCTTCTCTGGGCAACTCATTGCCCACCAAGTGATTTACAAAGAGGCCTCCACACACACTGCACGGATATGAAATCAAGCAAAGTCAGCTGTAAACATTCACAGATCTCTCGTGCTTCAGTCAATAATTTCTGCAAACCTTAAGTGCCTGCTGGAATCTGTCACCATTTCCTGCTGCTTTCACTGCTCCCAACAAACCAAGGGAAGGGAGCTGAACCAGCCTGCACTGGGCCCAGCACTCACGCCAGCAGCTCTGCTGTTAATGAGGGTGCAGCTCAATAAATGGTGTTCCACAGATTTCAGGACTAAAGGCACAGCTGTACACTTGTGCTCGTCTTGGTACAAATTTTCTGTTTCAAAACATAATTATAGGCCAGGGGAGTAAGAAAGGAGATAGAATAAGAGCATGATGAGCGTTACAAAAACTACCAGGAAAGCAATTATTTCCAACCAAAGTGTTTTGGATCAGCCCAGAAGCATTTTTGTCTTTAAGTCTTGCAAGTATCTGATGGGAGCTGAAGGATTTCATGAGCTCAGCTGGTGTGGACAGTGCAGTGCAGACACCTGGGCACAGGTAGGGAGGGATCTCTGCCCTCAGAGAGGGCTGGGGATGCTCCTGCATCCCTCCCCTGGTCTCTGTGCCAGGAGCAGGCTGTCCAGACAGGCAGCACATTTTATGGAAGGGAAATGATTTGGGATTACAGTGATCAATGATAGAAAACAGTGACCCGGGGATACAAAGCCACAGTTCATAAAATACCAGCGGAGATTATCACACTCAAAGTACTTCCACATTGCAGTTGTTCTGACCTTCAGCTGGAGCTGATTTTTTTTTTCCTTAAGCCCTTTAAATCTTCTATTGAAAATACCATGGCGTTGAACACTGGCCTGCAGCAGCATTTAGAGGATTTCCCTCCTGCATGGCTCCATCCAAGGTAGGCACTGGGATTCCTCCCACACCAGGGGTGTCTGGTTCAGAGCCAAAAGGACTCTTTAAAAATCCCAAGAGCAATCTCATTTCAAGACTAGCACGTGCATCCATAAAGCAAACTTTGCTCACACTCTCTCTGCTCCATTCTCCCTCTGAATAAATCCTGGAACATGAAAAGGCTCTGAAGAGATGCTGCTGCTCAGCTAAGTGAGGCTGGTGAGTGTTACCAACACCAGAGGCAGGAGAAAGACAAAAGGAATGGGAAATGTCAGGGAGGTCCTGCCAGTCATTTCTCTAAAAAAAAACAAAATCAAAACCCCAAAACAATAAAACAGAGTCTGACAAGAACATTCAGCTGTTGCTGGGTTTCTGGGGCAATGCAGTATGCAAGTGGTCAATGGCTGCTCTTTGCTGGAGATAAATGTGCCCATAAAAGCATTTTAAATCATAGAGGACATTACTCACAGCAGTGCTGAGTGATGGACGTGCCACATTCTGCCAGGAACGAAGGTGATTTCTCTGCTGAACTGCTCTGCGGAGGAGCAGAAGTGCTTAAACCAAAATAAGCTCCTCACACCTACAACACTTCTGAGAAGACTCATAAAATGAGACAAGATAAACCACGTTTTAGGCTAAGGAGTTCATGTGTGCTCACCAGCACTGAGATGACAGATGTGTCTGTCTCCAGCCAGCCTCCTCCTCACCCAGAAATAAAACACACAAAAACACACCCAGGCTGTTTGCTGTCATCCCTCATTGTTCAGATCTCTAAGAAAATAACCCAGGTTCTTCAAACAAGCAAAAAAAAAGAGTCCTAAAAGCAGCCTCTAGCTGAAGTGCCTTTGTGGAATGGCTTGGAAGAGACTTTGCATTTTCTGGTTTTCCATGCAGATACTCTACAAAAGTGGGAAAGATTCCCTAAAGAAAGGCAGCAATACTGAGAGCTCTGGGCATTCTAAAGAGGTCTTTATTCCAAGCTGATCTCCAAATCCAGCCCCTCTCCAGCAGATCTCTAAAATGTCACATGATACATTTTATGGGTCAAATCATGCCCTGACTCTTCACCATCATATTTCCCCAAGAGTTAAGTACAGCTGTAATAAAAAGCAAGAAGTTATTTCCACCTCCTCCTCCCACCTTGCAGCTCAATACACAGCAAGGAAATTATTTAATGAAAAAAAAAAAGAAATAACGCAAATAATTATTAAATGCAAATAAATAATGAAAATATTTAATGCAAATTTGCACTATTCCCAAAAAACAAAGCAATCCAGTGGAGCCTTGAACGCCTCCCTTGAACTCCCAGGATGTTCAGTGCCACTGATCTTGCTGTTAAATGCATTATTTCTCTCCCATCCATGGAAAATAACAATGAGGAAGGATTTATAAGTGAATGAGGTGGTCAGTGCCTCCTCACATGAGACCTTTAAGTCAATACAAACAAATGGTGTGGCCTTTCTGTACTTCAGAGCCAAAGATAAAGATATGAATGAATAAATAAAGACAGATGTTTTTATTCTGAGCCCTTGGCCCTCCCATCCTCCTGCCTGCTTAATTGCCTGCAGTCTGTATTTATGAATACTTTTAGATCAGTGGGGTTGTTGTGGTTTACAGCAATGGAGCTGCTGCTTGCAGTGCCCCAGCAGCTGCTGAGGTTCCTGTTGTGTCCTGGGATCTGGGGGGAAAAAAAGTGGATTTTTCACTAATCATCTCTTAATCACCACTCCACATTTTGGGCCCCATGTCACAAATTCACCTGAACACTCTTCATGCCTCTTCCTGCTGAGCTGGTGCCTCAGTGGTACCCAGAGCCTGAGCATCCTCCAGCTGCACCTGGAACCAGCACAACACCAGAAATGTCCATCCCTGAACCCCTGGGGAACAACCTTTGTAACACACAATTAGGATTCTGCTCTCAGCTTCACAGAGCTCACCAACTCCACCAAAGAAAAAGGTGGTTTAGCTGTGTCATTAAGCCCAAGGAATGATCATGGAACCAAAAGTTAATCCAGAATTAGTTAAATCAGTATCTTCACACCCAAAGATTCTCCACCAATTTTAACTTAGACCCAGGCACTGGATTAGCTACCCTAACAATGAAGTGGCTTTCTGAAATAATGAGGTTACTGTACTTCATTAACTGAGAAAAATAAAATAATTAGGTTCACAAGAAAAGCCACATTGGGGTAAGCCCAGCTTTGCCTTTCCCATGTACAAATATTTGGGGGGAAAAAAAATACACTTAAGGACAGGAACATCATCTCTAGCAGCCAAGAGTGTGGGGGCCATGTAAACAACCAGTGCAAGCTCAGAGTTGGGCAGGAGATATAAAAAAAAAGAGGATTAATAGGAAAATATGAATTTCCAGAGCAGCATCTTCAGCCAGCACAGAGCAAACCACAAAAAACTTCACCCAGACAAATTTGGTTTGGTGCATCCTCTGCCAAGTGCTCAAATGAATAAAGTGCTCAAACTTTATTCTGCACATGAAGGGGAAGGTTCTCACACGGAAAAAACTCAACTTTTGGGATCAAAAGTTGTTTCCACCCCACATTTTGGGGATAATTAGCACCTGCTTTGAGATTGTGGCTGAAAAAAACAGGAGAAATACGAGGAGAAGTTTGTGTTTTGCAAGGTGTTTGTGGGAATCGTGGTGGTTCCAGCTTTGTCCAACCCCCTCCAGGCTCTAGGAGATATTTTGTGCCATCAAAAAAAAGTGTTTCATTCTGCTGGGACACTGCCCGAGGCAAACAATCAAATTACTGCAGAATCAGAGAGAATAAGACAGAGGTGAGGCTGTTAAAAACCACCCATCAACCTAAAGGTCAGGGCCTCTGGCAGCAAAAGAAAAAGAATTATTCCTGCAGCCCTCAAACAGATTTATCCTTGATATAAAGCAGGACCATTTACAGCTCAGCAAAATTTGAAAACTGGTAGTAAAGCACATTACAAGCTTTCTTAATTCAATTTTCCCTGGCATTTATTGTGGTTAATAAAACACCCAAATGTCATCGAGATTTATAAAAATGTGTTTATAGGTTAATAAATGCGTAAAATGGATTACTCTCAAAAAACAGCTTACAGAAAGCCTGGCGTCCTCAATGGATACAGATTTGGGGTTTGCTGCCTGCCAGAGGTGTAATTAGTGCTTATTTACACAGATTTTACTTCTCTGTGCAAACACAGCACTGAACTCAGAGCTCAGGCTCAGCTTATCTCCACTGTGAACTTTTATCCACCGAGATGAAAGATTAAAGACTCCCCCAAAGACCTTTTGCAGCTTCTTTTGGGAATTCCACCCTGCTACTCGCCAAAATAAAGACTATAAATACCAAAATTCAGCATGAAGTTTTGCCTGGGCTGGAATAGTGATAAAGAGGGGAAAGAGGCTCTGCTTTGAATTCAAGAAAATAACTTTAAATAAGAAAAATGCACATTAAGGCATGCTGGAACAAGCCTGGGAGCCCTGATGGAAGTGACAGCCTCTATTTCCATGTTTTTATGAAGTATTTCCAGTGAGTGACTCAGATTTTTCGCTAAATAGGCACAAAATTTAAACTATTTATTGGCTTTTTTCAGCTGTGTCAATAAACTGCTTTGGATGGTGCAGTGCTGGCTCTGTGAGCACATCCACACACAAAAACCTGGATTATTTATTTCCTCACCTCTTAACATGCTGGGTGACAAACATTTCTCTGCTATTCAAGCAACATTCTAAATACACTGAGAAAAAAATAATATAAAAACATAAAATGCACACATCTAAAAACTTATAGACAGGAAAAAAATAAAACTACAAACCCACACTCATCCCAAGAAAGTTTTGTCCTTTTTTAACAAACCCTCCTGAAAAAGTCCTGACAAACATTAAGCTTTTTTTTTTTCTGAACAATTCAAGTTCAGCCTTTTCACTGCTGTTTCCAGATCTGGGTCTTACCTTGAGCCAAAACCTCCTTGAAATAAACTTTAATGTGCTTTAATAATATCCCTGCTAATGCTGGTGATTGGCACTGGTCTGTTTTTAACAATTGCTGAGCCTAACCAAAGCTTTTACTTGTAATTAGTGCTCTGAGCCCAATTCTGGTACAATCCCATTTGCATCCAAATTATTTTTAATGAACATTGGGCTGCACCAGACTGGAGGGCTACAGGTCTAAGAGAAAAAATGGATTAATATTTTATTTTCAAGCCATTTCAAATGCATTTCTCTAACGAATAAAGGAACCAAAACCACATAAAGCAGTTGCTAAGATAATTGTCTGAGAAGAGGATTTTCCAACTCGTGGAGCACTGCATGAAGTTTTTTGTTCATTAGAGCACAAGTGCAGCAGAGATTTATGGACACAAATAGACATAATTTCAGGAAAAGCAGAGAGAAGGATGCACATACACAAATAACAGAAAACACAGCAACTTGTGGGACGTGCTGAGCCTTTTAAGCACCGAGGGGACAAACATTTCGAGGCACTCATCCCTTCTAAAAGGTATTTAATACCATGTAAAAGCCTCATGTTTCCCAGAAAGCTTTCACGTGCAGCTCATCTTCTTTAGACAAATGCTTTCTGAGCCCTCACTCATACAGTAAGTTATAAAAATTCTTGGCAATGTCGTTCTCATCCCAGAAGTTGCCATTTTTTAATTGACACTTCTGCATTGCACAAGTAAAGGACACTGCTTTCCTCTTTTTTTTTTTTTTTTAATACCTTAATTTCCCTTACAACTTATCAGGGAATTACAGACATTTCCAGGCATTAGTCTTAGAAGACATTAGTGAAGAAACATTTCAGGCCCTTAATGCCACGAGGTTTAGTAGTCACTGAGCTTTCCAAAGCCAAAATAAAACTCAAAATGTCCTATTTTAACTTGCAAACCAAATATTCAAATGATGCCAGTTGGAAATTTTGCTTCTTTCAGCAAGACTCCAGTCCAAAATTATCAGTGAGGGGACATTCCCAGTCCTGGGGAGCCCAACACTATTTCCCCATGGGTAAAACACATCTCATATGTAAGAGCTGGACAATTATTCCAGAAATTTTATTATTTCTGCTCAGAACTGAAAACCTCCAGTTCCTTCAGAAACCCTGGAAGACACAGAACATCCTGGCAGTGCCAAGTGTGCCCTTCCCAAGCTAAAAGGGAGATTGCAGTGATGGACAAGGACTGCCATTCCCACACTTTCCATCCAAACCAGCACAATCATTTTAATTATTATTATTATTATTTTTAGAAACATCTCTAACATATGTTTAGGAACAGTGCCACAGTGGTGTGGGGGTGGGAGCCCCAGGGGTCACTCCTGCCCCTTCCAGGCCTTCAGCTTCGTTGGGATTTTAAGCTCCACACAAACCCCAAATTTTTAGCTTCCCTTCTTTTCCTCCATCTGCAGTCCCACTCTCTAATTAGCTTTAATTGTAATGTGCATCATTAGCCTTTGTTCTTTTCCCCGGGTGCTCACCCATCCCCTGGGGAGTGAGCTGCCTCCGTCATGACAGAAGGGAAGGGGAGATTCACTCCAGAACTCCCAGGAAATGTCACAGTCACAAAAATTTCACTGTCAGAAAAAGTTAAGGTTTATTCGAGGCCCTTTTTGATGCAACAAAGTGAGACTGGAGATTCCACAAACTTTCCTTGGCAGCTTCTGGGCCTTTTAAGTGACAGCTTTTCTCAGACAGTCAAACAAGAAAGTGCTCGCTGCAGCTTCCCTTCCTCTGTGCAACATTTTGCCTCCAGACGGAATTAAATATTCTGCAAACTCTACTTTTTTTGGAAGGGCTTTCAAGAAAAGGGGCAAATTTTTAGATGAACCAATTAATTTAGTCAGAACGTGGCTATCCTAATTGACCCTGCATGATTCAAAGACTAGTTAGGCAGTACAGCTGCAAACACACACACACAAAAATAATTTTCCTTAAAAAAAAACCCTTAAAAAATAAAGTTTCCTGTCTGATCCAAAGTCCATTTGACCCGCTGGAAAAAATACCACCAATTTGGAATGAGGTTTTTAGAGCAATTTGCATTATTTTTAGGAAAGATTATCTCAAAGCCAAGATTCTGAAAGACTCTTAAGAAGTCTAAAGCACCACTCCAGACCGAGTCACAAAAGCTTTCTGCAGACAAAATTCTCATTACAATCAGCAGGGGTTTGCTCTCCTAATGAATATTTGAGTGAACTGATTGGAGTGCTCAGCTTTGGAGGTGGTTGGTGCACAAGATCTTCTTGACTCGATGATTTCCCTGCAATACACAGCACTGATCTCCTGGAAAACAGCAATTGTGGCAGGGCTGAAAAGGGTGGAAATGGGCGAAGTTCTACCCAAAGTAGCTCCTCAAAGGTACAAATTGTTCTTACTTCAATGACACCGCTCAAAGCTCCCATCAAATAAATGATCCAACTGTTCCAACTCCTTCAGAGAGCACAGACAGGCTGGAATTCTTACCCTCTTGTGCAAATAAACTTGGAGAAAAAGAAATTAAGGAGTTCTTGTCCTCTTAAAAACATGCCTTGATTCACGGCAGGATAAAGTCGGGGATGGTGACATCCAGAGCAGCAATAAAGGGAAGCTGAGTTACACTTTGTAATAACCACTGGAAGTTCTTCGCAGTTCCTGGATGTCACAACATCCATCCGTGGGTTTTAATGAACCAAGGGCAAATTAAATTAAATTAAATTAAATTGCAGCTCAGAAAAGCAGGGCCTCTCACGCACCACCCAAAGCCCTCGGCACCAAAGGTCAGCACAGGTTTTATTGGTTCCAATAAAGCCCTGAACAGCTTTAGGGTGATTTTAGGAGGTACTGAGCTTTGGGACATCCTCTCAGTCCATCCACGCCCCTGGATTTCGAGTGGGGTGAAAAACTGGGGTCGGGTTCCAGATGGGTTTTAACAGCACACAGACAGACCCCGGGGGCATGCAGGGATCATCCCCCTTGTCCAAATTCCTGCTGAAGAGTTTTCAGCCCTGGCACCCTGGAATTGGGCACCTCTCTACAAAAAGTGCCAGAGGAACCTCTCCATGGGATATTCCAAGTGAGTTCTGAGTCCTTCCCAGCCACCCTTCAGCAGCCCAGAGTCCCAAAATCAGCCAATTCTGCCACCAAAGCCAACACAAAATACTTCTGTCTCCTCTTCGTTTTTCTTGCCCACATTTCAGTATATATCCTGTTCTCCTACAGCTCCTTTTGCTGGGCTCTTTCATCAAGTGGATCACTAAAAACTAACATTTCTGTGATTATATTTATTTAGTTTTAGTTATTTAAATAGGTTGCTTCTCCAGAAAGGTCACTTACTCTTATTTCTCCTTTTTTTCCCCCATGAAACAGAAAATATTTTAGTACATTCTTCTATTTAAACAAACACAGTGGATTAATTAACGTATTTAGTCTCTGGAAAGCTTCTAAGTTCTGTCTAGCAGAAAGTGGCCATGAAATTTTCTAGGTTTTTTTTTTTCCCCCCTGTAATTAGGCATAATAATTAGCACAATAATGCCCTTGTTAACATCCCTAATTATATGCAACTGGTGCAGGGATAGCTCTGAGAAGGAAGCTGGTTACCTTTCCCATCTCACATGGGCCAGGCTGCGAGCAGAGCTCTGCGGTCCCAACATCACAACCACCCCTCAGAAACATCATAAAACAGCTCCCAGTCAGGCAAAAAAGAAAGAAAAAAAAAAGAGTTCAATAAACCCTCTGCATCAAAAGCAGCACCAGGTCCTCCCAGCACTCGAGGTTGGCCACTGGTTCTTTTGGAATCATTCATCAGCCTCGGCTCTGACGACATCGGCCCAGGGACCTCTCACACTTCTACATTCCCAGAGCTCGCTGCCCTGTCACCGAGCTGCTCAGGTTAGCTCTGCTGGGAGAGGCTGCCTCGTTCCAGGAATAGAAATTAATTAATCAGTGTATTTTCCGCCCCCGTGCCAGGAAAAACATCCCTGATTAAAAGGCGGCGCTGGAGCTTTCGCAATCGCTGCCGACACTGCTATTGATTAGAGGGAAGCCTTGCGAGCACTTACTCATTTTAGAGGTGGATTTATTTCGTTCCTCTCAAGCTCCTTTGTTTTAATTAAAGGCTATATTCTAGACACACTATTATTATATATTGAGAACACCTCTGTAAGCTTATCATGGTGGAAAAGAGAGTGCGTGCAGATGATGGAAGTGTTCATTCCCCAGCTAAAATCAGTCTGGAGAACAGCATTCAGAGCACTGAAACTTGGTGTGGAAGCTCCAGATCCACCTACAACGCTGCTTCCAGGCAGAAAAAGTGCTTCAAACGTGGCTGTGCTGAGGAACTGGGGCACCCCAAGTCAATCCCATCGGGACTGCAAACCTGGCAGTCTTTGCATTTCACTTGGTTTGTATCACTTAAATGGAAATGAAGAAAGGAACAACCTTCTGGCCCCAGCCTCCATTAGCAATCCTCCTCATACGCTTGGTACACTCAAATTCCACATTATCCCTTCCATATTCCACAGGATAGGACATCACACTTGGCCCTCCACCACTTCATGTCCTTCCTTTGTGTCTTTATGGAGACAAATGTTCACCAATTCTTTTTGAAAATACAAGATATTAATCCTCACACACTCCATTATAAGGAAATCGTGCTAAATTAGCCCAGTAATTACAAATTGTGAATTATCAGGTCAGCTCTGATAGATGGGAGCTTGAAACACTCTTGACCTTAAATACCTCAGACATTTCTCAGCATTTTACTTACATTACAATCGCATGGAATGCTGTGGGAAGAAGATTCCTATAAATGTACATTCTTTAGTTATTTTGCCTTTTTTTTTTTTCACTTACCCAAACCACACAACTCTTCTCAAGATGCCCAGAACATTTTCAAACCTCCATGTGCATAAATTAGTGGTGCTGCAATAAGGCAGCCCTAATTTATGCACTCACTACGGACCCAATTAGCTCCTGTGTAGCAGAATGCCAAACAGATTTCCCTAATAAAGCAGAACATATCACATCTAATATTTATATAGAACGCCGAGCTTTAACTCTGCCACTTCTTTGTGCCACCAACTCCAAAAGTTTTAAAAATGAATTCTGAATCAGCAGGGACAACTTCCAACTGCTCCAAGCCCTGTCCAGCCTGGCCTTGGACACTGCCAGGGATCCAGGGGCAGCCACAGCTGCTCTGGGAATTCTATTCTAGGGCCTCCCTACCCTCCCAGGGAACAATTCCTTCCCAATATCCAATTTAAATCTCTCCCAAACAACGGAGGCTCTGTGATCTCACCTTCCTCCTGCACAGAGCAGCCTCCTCCCCTCCGTGGGCAGGAGGTGCTACCTTGGTGTCAGACAGCTGTCAGGGACTCAGGATCTTGATTATTCTCTTGTTAATATTTTCACCTCTGCCAGCCCAGCTGGTTTCATTCCGTGGTTAAGGCTGAGACATGCCTGAGTGCTCGCAAGCTGAGGCTCCACCAAGAGAGCTGAGAGTGACGCGAACTGGGAGAAAAAAAACCCAAAACTGGTGATGACATTTGTGCCTCTGATACTTCTCACTCACGGTGGGAAGCAGAAACCCTGCCAGACATCTGTGGTGATACTGCCTCAGCCCCTCCCCTCTGCATCTACAACCTACTTGAGGCATCTCCCACATATTTGTTTTGTCAAATTTTGGCTGCCCCAGAGCATCACGGAGGTCACATCAAGTTGGTCAAATCTGGGGAAGGTTTATCTGTGCTCAGGTTTGCACAGGTAAATCTCGACCAAAACACTGACATGAAGCAGTGTTGTGTAGACAACCAACACTGGTGTAAACCAGATTTTGCCTGTGAAGTGGACCAGAAGCTGATAAAGAAATCAAGTGAAATGGGGAACTGCTTCCCTGCATCCTCTCTGAGATGAGTAATTTAAGATTCTGCTGTCCCACATGAAATACACTCACAGGGGCTCTGAGCAAAGCCATGCCTGATGTACAGTGGCAGCACAAAGGGCACTAAGTCACTTCACATGACAGGCAAATAATTTTTTACCTTTCAGGCATTTATTTCAAGCAGATTAATCAAAGTGAGCTATTTTGATTTTCATGGATACCTGAATTAGTTTAACTCTTTTACCTAACAACCTCTATTCAAGGCTCTTGTAAGAAAGTTTAAGTTACATTTTAGAGCAGAACAACAAAAAAATCAGATTATTTTTATAGCTCTAATGAGAATCCTATACCACCAAAAATGATGTAAAATGATCCACCTGCAACAGAGCTGATCCAGTGAGTGCTCACATTTTGCATCCCACAAATCCCTCCCAACCCAAAGTGATCCAAAATCCCGGATAAAAACCACACTTATTTTTGCTCAGGTACATTTTGGTTTAGGCATACACCTCTGCAATGAAGTTTGGCATTCTTTAAGCAGAGGGCAGTATTACATCAGGAAATGGTTATTAAAGTTACCTGCTGCACAGCATGTGAGATTAGAGCACTGCAATTTAACAGACATATTCCAGGTAACTGATTTTATGGATATATAAAGTTTCAGAAACTACAGCTATGTTCAATTATGACAGAAAAATTATAGATAGGAGAGCACTGCAGCCTCCTCCCACACTTTGCTAAGAATAAAAAAAACCTTCTTGTCAATCCATTGTTCTACTTTGAGCAAGTCCCTTTAATCCCAGGGAGTTTACCCTTCTCTCCCCATTGTATGGCCAAATTAGCAGTTCATGAAATATAACTACAACAGCTACTCTGTCCATTTATCCTCTAAATCCAGATGTTCTCCCATGCCTCCTGGCCCTGGCACTGCAATCCACCAACAGGAATAACTCCTCTGAGCACCCCTGGATGCTTGGGGTCCTCCTGGCTCCTGTAAGCCCCCAGCACTCTGCTGCTGCTGCTCCTCTTAATGGCAAAGTGGGAGCTGAAAACCCAGCCAGGAGATAACATTCCCCAGCAAAGGCTCAGCCTGAGAACTTTTCCTCCTGCTTTGACATTTGTGTAACATTCAGAGGCCTCTTGCTCACACAGAGCTGTTCTTCTCCACCAGCCAAGCACTTCAGATGGGAAGAATTATCTATTCCTCGCTGACATCTTCCACTAAATGGAACATTTAATTAATTTGGTCCTAGGCCAGTCTGATCTCTTTTGCTCGCAGGAAGACGAACACGACTTGTAACTCTCTGGCACAGTTTCTTCTCCTCCTCCTCCCCCTCAAAAGGAACTTTAGTTGTTTACAGAATAGATACAAGAAAATCCAAGCTGGTACAGTGACACATCATTAGTTAAAAATACACCACAGTATAAAGAGCTTTGGTGCCGAGAGCGCATCGGAATGCGGAATTACACGAAAATGGCTTGGGAAGGAAAATGAAAGTCATCTGGAAAGTGCTGATTTCTTCTGCTACAGGCTGCAACAGAACAAAAAAGACTTCCAGCACTTTGTGTTACTGCAGAAAGCCAACTCTAATGCAATTAACCAACTTGAAAATACAGTATAAAGGCTTATAAAAATACTTGAGATGTATCTCTAGAATGTAGATGGCAAACACAGGGTGTGAGGGGGCAGGGGAAAGGTCTCAAAAGATAAAAACCAAACCCAGCCCCACAAGAGCAGGTCCCTGGCCAGAGCCAGCACAACCAGCAAAGACAATGAGATCTGTGACTTGCAGCAAGTTGCAGGAAGCACTGAATGCAAAGAGATGGAAAGGCAGCAGAGCTGAGAGGAGCTCCTGGGGAAGAGTCCCTGTGCAAAGCCCAAAGGCAGCGAGGCCACGCTGGGGCTGAGAGCCTCACACAGTGAGCTCGGACTGCAGACAGAGAACAGGGACAGGGACAGAGACACAGGGAGCCAGGCTGAGCCCAAATCAGCCCAAATCAGCTCCAAACCACAGCAACTTACAGAGCTGAGAGCTCCCTGCGACAGGGAAACAGCTCTGCTCCTGCCCAGCCTTGTTGGTGATGCTGCCTCGCGACCCCGAGCTGCTGGGGATTGCTGGCAGAGGAAGGAGAGACAGCCCAGGATAACAGCTCAGGACAGAAATATGGGCAGGAGAGCCTCTGAGATAAACCACTCACACCTTGGTTTGAAACAGAGTTTGGACTACAGGAATTAATTGGAAACCATCAGGAGAAATGTAATCAGGTAACAACAGCATCTGTACAACACCTGCAGAAAGGTTTGGGTGCAAAGGGACCTCAAAGCCCACCCAGGGACACCTTCCACTGCCCCAGTCCAGCCTGGCCTTGGGCACTGCCAGGGATGGGGCAATCACAGTTCCTCTGTGCCAGGACCTCTCCACCCTTGCAGGGAAGAATTTCTCCCTAAGTGACCAATCTTCCATCTACTGACATGGCAGTGAGGTGGTCCCAGGACCACCCAAGGGATTTGGAATGCTTGAAGGCTGAAGATAAGACAGTTTAAGGATCTTGATGCATAAAAAAGAAGCTATGAACAATATATTCCTGTAGCTGTATCAAAAGGAATGGCCAAAATGAGATTGTCAATAGCAGGGATAGAGTTCCAGGGCATGACAAAGCACCACCCACTGCAGCTTCAGTGCTGCCAAAGAAATCACCAAGAAAAAATCAAAGAGATGATCTAGTGACATTTTAAAGGGGGGGGAAAAAAAACCACAGGTAGCTCCAATCATCAGCCTCTGGTGAGGTGTTTTAATTCCAGGATAACAGACTGTGGCAAAACCCCAATAAAAACAAAAGAAAACCAGGACACATCTGTTCAGCATGAAACCAGGTTTTTCTCTCCCCTGTCTGCTTCCTGTGGAAGAAAAAAGACTTCAAGGACTCTGCTGAAGATAAGATCTCCTGTATCAAAGCAGGTGATACAGTAGAATTGTGATAATTCTTGTGGAATGAGAGGAACGAAGATTAAGAGGAAAATGGGGAAATAAGAGATCTTTGAACTACTTTGAAGTAGGGTGCCACAAAGCTGATCCAAATTCCCATTAACTTCAGCAGTGCATGAAATGCAGTTTGCTGCCTGTATGGCTCCATGTCCTGGAAATTCCAATAGTGGGCACTTAAACTCTTGAAATACACAGATTCCAGGAGGGACAGGCACCTCACAACTCTGCACGCTCAGAACTGGCCAGGAGCACAAAGGAAAACACAGATCTCATGGGGAGAGGGACACAGGAAAGAACTGATGGCCAGGAGTTGTTTTGTGTGAAGAAGAATGAAAATAGTGGCTGTGAGACTGAAGTGATAACTCCTAAAAGGTTTAGAAGTGGAGAGGGAGCTGAAGGGATGAGAAAAGAGCAGAAGGAATTACAGACTGGAGACAAAAAGTGAGTCATACTCCAATTCCTTCTTTATGCCACATGGTGTATTGAGGACAGCTGCCACTCAGTGAGTCCTAAAATAACATTTTACTAGAAAACTTTGAGCAGGGCAGTTGCACTACATCACCTCTACAGATCCCTTCCAAATTCAATAAAAAAGCACCAGAACTTGCAACATGCTGTGTGAAGATTAATCATTTTAAATAGGGATTAAGATAAATCAAAACAAAAGATTTGATGTATTTCCAAAGCAAGGAGATTAAGGTGTTGTTCTTAAAATTCTATAAACACAAGCAATGATCAGTTTGAATTAATTAAACAAACCAAAACCATCTTATTTTGCTTCTCAATAAGGATAACTGTGATCCTGAGAAATTAAGACTTAAAATTCAAAGAAAAACAAAACTTCAAAATTGACTCTAAGGAATATTTCTCCTCCCTCCAGCTGGCAGATGGATTTGAAGCAATGCATCCACCTGCCAAACACTTCCAGGGGGGCAAGGGATGCAAAGTTCCACCTAAGACCAACATAAAGACAGAGAGACCAGGGAAACATTTCATTAACACCTTTCTGCAGAATCACAGTTATAATATTTTTATTGATAATAAAAAGGGTGACAAAATCAGTCCTAGCAAAGATTAGACTGAATATTTTAATCTGCAAAGCAAAGATTAAGCTGAATTATAGATTTCCTGAAGAACCTTCGTTTCTGTTGGGGTTTTTTATTTCAAGGTATCAAATCTTTTAAAAGGAGGAGTAAGACCAAAGTGTACCACAGTTCACCATGAGGAGCTGACAGCACCAGGTGGCCCCAGTCTCTGGTTCCTGCCCTGGAGATCTTTTGTCAATTCTTCATGTTGGAAAGAATGAAGCAAGACTTCTCTTTGCTGTCTCAAAGATTGTTTATTTTCCTTATCAAAACCTCAGAGGCACAGGCTGTGCTGTGGCCTCCAAGAACACCAGGGCAGAGAAGCAATGGCTACTAGAAGCAGGTAGCTTTTATATCTATTATCGACCAGTTAAGAAGTTTTATGTATTTTATTTTGTTCCCAACACCAGTGAACTCCCATTTTATTGATATGTCTCTTCTACACTAGATTCCCTCCACCAACCAACAAACCACAGGAACTTGTGTCAGAGAAGGAAGGAGGAGAAGGAGAAGAAGCCAACACCCTGAAACCTCCATGTTGCCTCTATACAATATATGGAGCAAAATCTAAACCTACAGCTAAACTCTGTGTGATGCAAAAACAAAAGCCTTTCTCACTCCCTGGGTGTCTGCAGCTCATCCAGAACTGAGGGCAGTTTTTCCATGGGCTTAGATCAACAACCAAGCCATCCTGGGAGGCTTGGGGACAAACGAGACCCCCAGAGGGGAAAGGGAGAGCTTTCCTGGCCTCTTTCACTCCAACAAGGTGTTTCATGCAGACATTGCTTTAGTTTGGCATTTCCTAACTTTTAGCCACATTTTGCAGTATCACAAGATCCCAGAATGGTTTGGGGTTGGACAGGACCTTAAATGCCACCCAGTGCCACCCCTGCCATGGGCAGGGACACCTCCCTGGGTCCCAGGCTGCTCCCAGCCCCTTCCAGCCTGGCCTTGGATCTGAGCAAAGAATGAAATGGCACTGGTGCAGCATCAAACTGGGCTGCACTAACCCCACATGTCACAGTTCCAGCACCCAAACAAACCTCCCTGCTTGCCAAATTAGCATTTTCTGCCTTATGAGGACGTGGGGTCAAGGGGCACGAGAGATGCACAGTCAGTACACCTCATTTCCATCTCTAAAGTAAATGTTTAATATTCCAGGAGTCGCAAATTAATTTCCTAAATGTTAATTGATGCTATTTCAAATCGCTGAGGGCACATTGAAGGCATTTCAGATGATTAACACAAGATTTGATAGCAAAGAAGCCATTCCAGTAATGGTCAGAGCCACGGCCATTCCTCTTTGCCACCTGCAGCAAGAAATGCTCACGGAAAACCAAGTAAAATGGTGGAGTTTAATCTAAAATCCAACCATCTCCAACCTGATTTTGTGTCCTTCACTTGAGGACAGAGCTGGCTTTTCTTTTTAGGGGTGATTTTTTTGGATTTGCACCGTGGACATCACTGATGGCACAAATGGAGGCTGTTCAAGCCACGCAGCCCCTCACGAGCACACCTTAAATAAATAAATTATTAACTAATCCAAATCATTTAAAGAAAAAAAAATAAGAATCACAAACCCTAAACTGCAGCCCCACAGCCCCAGCAGCATTCCCACAGGCTGCTCCTCTTCCAGCCCCCAGGATAAACCACAACTCTTGCCTCAGCTCATCCATGAAGAAGTGGCAGCACCCGAAGAGTGAGCAGCAATCCAAACTCCGAGGTGTGCCGGGGAAAATGCATCTGTCTGGGAGGAAATGGGGACTCTCCTGCTGCAGCACTGCCACTCCAGCATTTTTCAGGAGCTCTACACTCACTTAAGCACCCCTTGAGGCAGCAGCCACCACGAGATCCGGGATGACGGATGCTCCATCTCCAACAGCAAATCCTACTGTGATTTTAATTGAATTCCAGCAGCCATTTTATTTTTTTTTTTCCAGAGCCTCTCCACTCTCTATTTCTTCCTTGCTGCTGGTGATTCAGCAGTTTATTCCTCACTGCACTAATCCCCCCATAAGAGAGTTTCTCACCCCTTTCAAGCAGTGCATGTGATGGCAGCTACTCATATCTTTGGTGTTTGGGGCTCTCCCCTTTTTTATTAAATAGGAATTTATCTCAGACACGCTTGGGCTTCCAGGCTTTGCCACTTTTCCAGCCATGAGAAGCATCATGAGTCCTCATAGACACTGTACTGGTCCATTCTCCCAGCTCAGCATTGCAGGGATTAAAGAAGGCAGCAGGAAAATGGAAACCTGGAGCCCAGAGGATCAGGAACCTAAGCCAGGTGTGAAATGTTCTTCAGAATACCTGGAAAAATAGATGTCTGCTGTTTACAGGGGAAACCACAGAACTGCCAGCTGGCTATTTGAGTCACTCCCCACTAAAAAGTACAGAAATTCAGTAAATAGGAAAAAAAATAAAAGGAAAACAAGTTGCCAGGACCCACCTGTGCCAGAACTCTCAGCAACTCCTATCATTCAATACCACCTTGGGACCCAGGCTGACACATCTTGACCCTTCTATTTAAGCAGAGGCTTAAAGCTCAGCCTAGTGACTCGTTACTGTAGCACTGAACAGTTTAAAACCACCATAATTGCTTCTGACCATAATCATCCGACAGCCATGAGCTGTTTATCTCAGAAAAATTAATCCTCAAAGGGTGACCCTCATGTCCACAACACGTCCTCAGTCGTGGAGAGTGATTGATAAGTTATTCCAAGCCAGTCCACAGAACCACTGGTAGTGGCATTTTATCATCAAAGCTCCTTTGCCCTTAATCAAAGGCTAATTCAACATGAAATCCTTAAATATGGGCTGCACCACAAGATAAAGTTGGCAACCTTGAAAAGGCTGGGAAATAGCAATTTGCACACACAAACACAAGATTTAGAGCTCCCATCATAACCTGCCTCATCAATCACAAGCAGCAGTGGCTTTAACAGGACTATTTCCAGAGTATATTAAACTTCACGACATCTTAACCTTCTTGTAAGGCCACAATAATCTCTTTTACAGTATCAAACAAGTGCAGAAGGGCAGACTTGCTTTGTGCCAAAGCACTCCTCGTGTCAGATCTCAGAATTAAGGGCCCTGCTGCCTCACCACACATTCCTCGGGGTCATTTCAGCCCCATGTTCCCACTCAGGGAACACAGCCACATCTCACATGTATTCTGACAGAAAACACTCTGAAATGCTGGAATGAATCACATCCCTTGAGCTACTGCCTGGTGATTTCCTGTTCTTCCAGAATCTGATTGCAAGGAAAAGATCAGGGCAGGCACCTGTGAGTGAACACAACCTAAGTTTTCTTCAAGTGCTCATCACGAATGTATGGTGGAAAGTCAAGGCTTGAGGACTCCATCCTAAATATTACACAAAGCATTAAAAAAAAAACCAAAAAACCAAAACCCAAACAAACCCAAATACCCCAAATCAACCTTAAGCAAAATGCAGACTCTGCAATGATTAATTGCAATTCAACTTCTGTCCAAAAGCTGCCATTTCACTCTGCAAATCAGGATGTTGTCTCCCAGCTCACCCTCTGAAAAACACAACTTAATCCACTGTAAAATGGCAGTTTTGGTGATTCTGTTCATCAAATTACTTTAAAACAATGGATTCTGTTTTAATTTGTGGAGGGTTTTGGGTGGCATGAGGAACCTAACTGATAAGTGGAAAAGGAATCAGGCAGGGATGGCAGAGAGGCACAGAAGGTGAAAAGCCAGAGAAGGGAATCAGGCTGGGAGGGAAGTGGGAGATAATAAAGAAGGGAAGAAAGGACACAGCAGATTTTCAGAGGACTGGGAGAAGAGTAGGAGGACATGGTGGCAGACACATCTGACAATGAGGAGCTGGGGAAGGAGGACAGTTAAGGATCCTGGAAAGCAGAAGGATGCCTGGAGATCACAAACAACCCTTGCCTTTGAAGGGGGGATCTAAAAATTCCATGTTGGAGGCAGTGAAGTGTCCATCCCAGTAATCCTCTTACACACTGACCCCCAGCACTTCCAGCTGAGCCTGTTCCCACCTGGAATGAGCAGCAGAGCCAAGCAGCCCAGAGCTGCCAGACACAGTCACACACCAGGCCAAGGGGAAGCTGCCAGTGCACAAACCCAGTCCCAATCTTGTCCAACCCTGCCCTAAAACCAGCTGCTTTTCAGAATCTCCCTTTGCAGAGCTCTCACCCAGCACACTCAGTTTTAGGACATTTCTCCAGCACAACTCTACATTGCCTGCTGGTAATAATTCTAATTAAAATGACACTCCAAGCCTGGTTGTGGAATACAAAGCACAGGTGGCACAAACTCAAAGAGGACTGTTGGCCTGTCACAGTTTTAATTAGCTCGACAGGTAATCAAGTAGAATTGTGTAATTATGCCACTACAATGCACAAATGTTTCCTTTCGGATCTCTGCTTCTGGAGTCACTTTGGTCACCAACAGACAGTTCTGAGTCGCAAGCCCAGAAGCTAAATCCCAGACTTGGCTTCCTCAGAGCCTGGCTTTGACTCAGCAAGGCCCACGTGCTGCTGAGGAGCACGGGACAGAAAACCCTGCTCTCCCCCAGAGGTGCAATATGTGTAAAAGCTGAATCTGCAGTCCCCAAAGGTGTTGTTTTGTCAAGTACAGCAGAGTGTGTGACCACTCTTCCCTAAAAAACACACTGTGCTTGCTCTTTGAGAGCACAAAGTGCTGGATCCCCAGGGCAGCTGCTGCCAGGGCAGGGGCAGACTTCAGACACACCAGCCAAGGTCACCTCTCAGGACATCTCAGCAGCTTGGGTGACACTGCTGCTGCCACTCCCCACACACCCCAAGAACACAGACACACCAAGGTCACCTCTCAGGACATCTCAGCAGCTTGGGTGACACTCCCCACACACCCCAAGAACACAGACACACCAAGGTCACTGCTCAGGACATCTCAGCAGCTTGGGTGACACTCCCCACACACCCCAAGAACACAGACACACCAAGGTCACTGCTCAGGACATCTCAGCAGCTGGGGTGATGCTCCAATTATGTGCCCCTTACGAGGGCCAGAGCCACAAAAAAGACTCCATTCTCAAAAATCATCAGAAGGCTTAGAGCTTTTATTCATACAATGGCAAAAGTAAAATGCAAAAAGCAAAGAGAGATCTCTTTCTCTCAAGATCCGTGCAGTGAGAGTGTGTGAGCAGAATTGTGTGTAAAACAAATGCAAGATTCAGTTTTTCCATTGGCCAAAGGAACATCCTGAGAAAATACAAAGAAAGTATTCATAACAAATGTTCTTATTGATTTGTTTTTCCTTGATGCTTTCGCTGCTGTGTGGGAAAGGTTTTTTTCCCCAACACAGAGATATCTCAAAAACCTTTCATGAACAGAAAGTCGCTTCCATGGGGTGACATTGCTGCTGCCACTCCTCACATACCCCAAGAACCCAATTCTGCCTTGTGGGGCCATTCCCAGACCTAAACATCCCATGAGGCATCCCCAACCTTTAAAGGACTCACATACACCGAGGGCTTCCCTCTTGGAGCCCTGGAAGCTGAGAATTTTAAATTCTCTATGCTGAAAGTCACTAATCCACAACAAAATACTACATTTGAGGCCTTGGGATAGGCTTCCAAAATTAAGTGATAACATTAAAATCACACCTGTGTGGTTTGAATAGAAGGTGTGGTGCCACAATGTGAAAAATTTGAGATTTAAGGTTTCGGAATATAGTAATACATATATATATGTCAATATGGAAGTTCTAAGGTGGTGGCTAGATAATTTTTTTTCACTTTTTTCTTCCTTCTTCACAGGTTTAGATGGTGTCTTGTAATTGGATAAGAAAATCTGCGCTGCTGAACTTAGGGGTCTGAGTATTGGGTTAAAAATAAAAATAATTTAGGTGGCAAATCATTATTGGACAAACTGTCCTTGAGAAATCTCTGCAGAGCTAGAAAAAGGCCATTACAGCCTCGTTCCACCTTGTTAACAGAGCTCACAGCTCCTAAGTCTGTAACACAGATAAGAATTAACCAACAACTGAGTCTGAACAAGAAAAACCTGCATCTCCTGTGTTCCATCTGGGGAGTGAGGTTAAGAGGCAGGAAAAGAAGCCCACACCCTGACACTTCCCCACATCAGCTTTTATTTCAAATTCCCCTTCACTCTCGATGCCAGAACGGAGGCATTTAACCCAAATTCCACTCACATCCCCACTAATGAGGAGTGTTTACCCAATATTTATGTGGCTCTGTAAACAGAAAGCAATTTCCATCCTCCTGCCTGGGGTGGTGTCAGCATTTGCAAGCCATTACCAGCGCTCACCGAACTGTCTGCTCCAGTCCTTCACACCTCCTATCAAACTGGCATTTAAGGATTTGGAATGCAGAACACAAGGCTGCAGCCTAAAAATAATATCCTGAGATTTGATCCTGCACTTCTTATTCAGGCTCAATTAATCAAGGTTGCCTAACTCTTCAGAAGCACTTTTCACTCGGCAGATTGAAACCACTTCCCACATGAAATGGGGACCAGCGTCTCCTTTCTACTGTGGGGAGCCTGAAAATGAGATTCCACCTGAGAGGGAGCTCTGAGGCTAATTTAGGAGTACTGTCCAAAGGGATGAGGAGTCCATTATTCAAAGTTATCTTTTATATTAAGAAATAAGCTTTTCCTTTCAGACCACTAGAAAGGCTAGAAAGTGATCTGCCACAGGATTTATCATTCTGGCGTTGAAAGCCTCACACCAAGACAGCACATTCCAAAAGAGCCAGGCTGAATAAGAGTATTTACTTGATCTCCATCTTCAGTTTTCATCGTGAACACCACCCAGGACTAAGGAGAAACTCCCAAGAATCAAGAAATTAAGTATTTTTGTCAGAAACCATGTGCAAGCTCTCTGAACAGATACAGAAATAACATCCAAAACTGAGGCAACACTTATTTTTCAAATAATTGTAAGCTCTGAAAACATCTTGTTCTCCTTTGAAAACAACATCATTCATACTTAAAAGCATGTTGGAAAAAAACCTCTCAAGAAAATTTCAGGTTCTATAGAACAAAACCCACCTCTCCACTAACAACATTGATTCCCTTTGACATTCAAACTGAGAGGCCATTAAGAAAATTTGAGTTTCAGAAACACCACGGGGTTTTTTTGACTAATTCAACTGCAGAGTCAATCATTCAATGATTAATTAAACACCAATTTTGAAAATCTCTTGACAAGAACAATAAGAACCTAACCAGAAAAAAAACCAAACCCTGACACATTGTTGATAACAAGATACCAATATCCTTTTGTAAAAGATTCATTCTATAACTTCCATACATCCTTTTAAATATATATAATTTACAATTTTCCATTTACAATAACAGCTGAAGGCAAACTGTTCCACATTTTCCACCAGCCTTCCACTGTAGAATTGCATAAATACAACATATACCCTCCCTAAGAACTTAAATGCACACTTACATATTCTTTCAGAAAGGAGAAATCAAAACCCCCTGTCAGGGCACAGAGAAACTCCAGGGCAGATTCTCTACAGCACAAACAATGCCAAGAAGATTCTGACATTCAGTGCAATGATGATAAGAATAAAGAGACATTAACACCAACACATCAGAATTAGCATTAAAGAGTTGTTACCTTCTCCAGTGCATGATATGTAGCCTTCAGTCAAATTTCCAATACCTGAAAGGAGAAATTCACAGGCAAAGTCAGTTATATTGATATTTTAAGATGTTTTATTAATTCTTGTTATTGTTAATTTGTTTTGCAGAGGAAGAGGCTGCCTGGGATTACTTTTATTTACAATTTTGAAAGTGCCACGAGAGAGAAGCAGTAACCTGGTCAGATCCTTTTCCACTGCTTGATTCATCTCCCCCTCATCCATGAGGTCTTTTCTCCAACCCCCCCAGCCTTGGTGCTCCATTCCCCACATCCTGAGCTTCAGCCTTTCCACCTGGGACTACTCAAACCTTATTTTTTCCACCTCTGACTTCACAAAAGGCTGAAAGTCTCTCACTGATAACTCAGTGCAGCTCTCAGCCGACAACAAACCAACCTGAACCCCACAAAAAAGGCTGAAGCAGAGCCAGTTCCCATTAGATCACCCAAAACACATGCTAATAATTTTTTTTTTTTAATAGGAAGAAACAGGAAGCTTGTTCAGTACATGCTTTAATCACAGAGCTTCACATGTTTGCTAGCTGGGGATGGGTCACACAGAGAACATATGGCAGATGGAGATGATGTTTATGAAACCAGAATTCAGTGAGCACCAGAAATGCAGCAAAAATAATATAAGGAAATACAAGCTTTTTTTTTTTTCCACTATCAACACATCCCAGATAGAAGAGGCAGAAAAAGAAGTCTGACATTTTGCCTGAAGACAAGCACCCATTTCCTGGGCTGTAGCTTGGATTCCAATTCGATGTGAGGAAGTCACAACCAGAGGACACCTCTGCTCCTGCAATGCAGCTGCTACTGAAGTCCCCAAGAAAATTAGATATGGAGAAGAAATTCCTCCCTGTGAGGGTGGGGAAGGGCTGGGATGGGATTCCCAGAGCAGCTGTGGCAGTGCCCAAGGCCAGGCTGGACATTGGGGTTGGAGCAGCCTGGGACAGTGGGAGGTGTCCCTGCCCATGGCAGGGGTGGGAACAGAAGATCTTTTAAAATCCCTTCCAACCCAAACCATTCTGGGATCCTGTGGGTACAAAAGGCTTCTTACACCACACTCTGTACTGGGGAACTGCATCCCTGGCAGTCTAAAGTGATATTTTGCCTCCATTTATCACGGATGCACTGCTCCCACCCATCAGTAGCTTCCAGCAAGGCTGTGCTCTGACATCTCCCAGCCTGAGAGCTCCACTCGGGGACCAGCTCCCCGTGGTTTGCACAGCTCTATTTTTCACCAGGATCTGCTGGAGGGAAGAGCTCCCTTCCACTTCAGGAGACCTGGAAGGGAACAGGTGGGATCCAGCAACAGCCCCGGGTGTCTGGGAAAGCTCTTGCACAGAAAAGCAGGCTCGAGGCAGGCAGAGCCAGATGGAGCCCCACCGAAGTGAGCACAGCGCTGGGGAGAGCGGGTAAATATTTGACATTCGGAGCTACACTAATTAGACACCGAGAAGAAACGGGAGGTTTTGTACCAATCAAAACATTACTCTATTTACTCTAACTGTTCAGCTCATCCCTTCAGTCAGGGAAAGTTTGGGAGGACGACTCGCGCGACGCTCCGACGCCAACGGCGCCGCGCATTTTTAAACACCTCCGAAGCCGCGGCTGCCGAAAACAAAGCTAAAAAAAACCCTGCAGCTTTTGGTTTTGCGAAGCCTGATCTCCTCAGCAGAGCGAGGTTGAGCCCCCCCAGCTCCCGAGTACCCCCGAGCTCCCGAGGGCACAGGAGGTGTCTCTGGCGGAACCTCTGGAGCTGCTCCTGCCGCGCTCTGCGCTTTTGTTTTCCCGTCCCCGTCACGCCTGCGTGCGGAGCCGAGCGCGGGAGGCTTTTTTTGGAGCTCACGTGGGAGGCTCTGGATCGAGTCCTCGTTTTTTCTCTTCCCCCACGCCCCCGGTGAATGCAGTTACTATGAAGCTCGTTCCTGCTTTCTCCTGCCGGAGCTGCTCGCGTTGGGTGGGTACTCACTCGAGCACAAACCTCATCTCCCATATGCCCACCGAGTGCTTTGGATGCTTCATCGTTTTGGGGCAGAAGGAGCAGGTGGAGTGGTTGAAAAACCTCCACGTTCTGATCCTGTCTGCTTAGCAGATCGAGCCAGCAGCATGTACCTACTCAAATCCTTCAGAAATCGCAGGTTCCAACAGCAGGAAGGCTTTCGTGGACCATTTCTTGAAACACTCTGCCTTGGCAGAGGGATACTGACTCAAACCAGGGAGGAGGCACATCCAGAATGTGCTGCTTTCAGCACAGCATTTCATCCCACAGGAATTGCAAAAATTCCTTCATAAAGCCTGCAGATTTGGTGCTCAGGTGGTGACCTGGCAGTGCTGGGTTGATATTTGGACTCCTCTCAGAGGGCTTTTCCCACCTTTAAAATCCTGTGTTGGAGATGGAGAATGAATTAATCTCACATTATCCTCACCAACAGCACTGAACCTGAATTTTCAGGCTGGAAAACCTAAAGCATTTAAATTACATTTCCCCCCCCAAACATCAGCAGTGCCCAAGCAATTTTGTGAAATAATAAAGGAACCTCCCCTAGCCTGGAGGGTTTGGCTGCAAGCTCCCCAGGAATTCAAACCCACACCTTCATCCCAAGCAAAAAAACAACCTGGAACAGGGACTGAGGGGAACAGACCCTGCCCCCTCCCTGAGGTGACACTAAGGAAGACAACACACTAAAAACTGAATTTAGCAGTATTTTCTGCATCTCTTGTCAACAGAAGGCTTTGAAAGAAAACTTCAGAACACGGAGAGGAAGTTGTCTCCAAAGCAAAAGGCAACAACACTCTTTTAGTGCAGCTCCCCAGTCACCACTGCAGTCGTTCCTGAAGCTGTAACTCCCAAAAAAACCTAAAAAGAAACTCGGGTTTGTGCAAGCCTCATTTCATGTAAAGGAACAGCACATTCTTCAAGGGGGGAAAAAAAGCAACTTAAGGAGAGAAAATAAAAATAGAGAGGATTCATTTCCCAGCAATACTGTGTATTTGGACAGAAAAATTCCATCTTTTTTTTTTTGTGGAGGCAGTTCTTTGGGAGCACTGATGAGAGCCTGGAGCAGTGCTGATCTCCCCTCTGCTGCCAGCAGAAATCCCCGCATTGCACTCCGAGTTTGTACCGACACAAACTGGGGCAGGCTGGGCTGAGTGCAGCATTCCCAGAGAAACCTGAGGTGCATTTCCCACCTGGGAGTTCACCAGCACCACGTGCAGCCCCTGCCATTCCTCCAGCAGCTTTGCTCAGAGCACCTGGAGGTGAGGCTGCAGACAGGGCTGATGGTGTTTCCCTGCAGGAGGAGATCAAGCTGGCCCAGGACAGGAGCAGTGCTGACCATCAGCCTGGGGCTCCTCAACCCGAAATCCTCCCTTGCTCACTTCAAGCACACAACTCATTGACTGCTTAATTTTCATCTTTTTACGCCCCTGGCTCTGTTTTGGGTTCAGGTTTATGGATTCAGCCTCCTCTGGCACTGTTTTGCATCGCCTGCCAAACCACAGGCTTGTCCTGTCTTCCAAATTCACTGCTTTAAAGGAAGATTAAATAAGAAACTATGAGATTTTGCATCTCTGCTTCACTCCAGTCTCAATTTAGACACTCTGGGAGCCTTCAGACTGCAGATTTGTCTTTGTCTCAACCATCTAAACACTGTGAAGATCTTTTCCTGCTCCTGTTTTCCAATATGAACTTCCAACCCTTCCACACAAAATACTTCTCTTAATCTAAAGGAACACAAGAATCACAATCCTTTGGACTACAGGCTTGTTAATAAAAGTTAATAAATAATCAAGTGCATCTGAACCTGCTCTTGCTTGTCTTCATTTCCAGCAGCCCTCAGAGGAAAGATGCTCCCTGCAGCTGCTCTGTTGCCATCCCTATTCCTGCTCCTGGAGGACATTCCTTGGACAAAATCCATGCCCGCTCAGCTCTGCCCCAATCCTGGCTCTGCTGCTTCTCAAAACAAAACCAGAGGATGTTAACTCTGAATTTTTACCACCTGGATCAGCACCAACCCCCAGCTGCAGCCCAGCCCTTCCCCAGCATCCCTGGCTCTGCTCCTGCTCACCAATTCCGGGAGTGTTATCCACACAATGGATTGATTATGGGAGCTCAAAGGAACAGACACAGTTTTCTGGAGCTGAAATATAAATCCCATGTGCAGAAGCATTTTCCTGTGCATTTAAACAGTGTTTAGTGAGTCAGCCAAAATCATTCTGCAAGTGTCATCTATCTCCTGAAGAGAAAGCTCCAGCAGCCTAATCCCCAGCACAGCTCTCCCAGGGACTGAGGGCTTTAACTTCCAAGCAAAATGCTGTCAAAACAGAGACCTCATGTGATTTATTCTAAGCAAAAAAAGTGGAAAAAAATAAATATCTCAAACTGTTATTTGGTCTCATCAAGAGGGGATGAGCATTACAAATTTATATTGGATTTTCAGGCTTTACAATTCCATTGTTCATTGTCATCTGCTCCACAAATGAAAAGAACTCAGATTTCTCTGACAATCTCTCCAAACAACTGTGGTGTCTCTATAGATTTATTATCAATATGCAGCCATGCAGGTTAAAGGGATTCACCAGCTGATTCCCTGAACTTGTAAGGTGCAGAACCCTTTAAATTGTCTTCTACTGCTTAAAATGGGTTTCCTGCTCCATCAGGAGAACTTTGTGACTGCACAGAGACGAGGCCCCTGTTAGAAAGATGTTCTCTCAAAGTTGTTTTCCCACAGAGATTAAGGTAGAGAGTCCATGGATGAGGGAAAAGCCCAGGATAACTCCAGGAGCTCAGAGAGGATGATGTGTTCATCACCTTCCTACTTGAAATGCAGAGTAACAACACAAATTAAATTGGTTTTCATTGTCTGAGTGATGCCTCTCTCTCTCCAAACTGCTGATTAAGAGATCCTCTCCTCATTTGCATAGAGCCCATCAACTTCCCCGAGGTTATTGCAGCTGAACCTGTCAGGCTGTGGTGGCACAAAGGGGACAATTCTCTCTGATACACTCACATTTGGGGCTTGTGGCTTTTCCCTACCAACACAAAGCATCTTCAATTTATTCTCCGAGCAGCAGAAGGGGATGGGTTGTACCAGCTCCTCTCTGAGGAAACAAGCACCTCTTAGTCACTATCACCACAAGCTGCAGGTTCACCATCTCAATTTTAAAGAGGTGTCAGTGCAGACACAACTTCACTCCTTGCTGTCAGGCTGTGTGAGCTCCCCAGCCCCGAGGGGATCCCACCACAGCTCTACAAAAACCCATGGCATCTTCTGAAACTCCTGAACTTCTGCACTTTGTGCTTGGCCAAAGCCTGTCCCAGCTGGTGGCACGGAGCAGAAGTGCTGTCCAGTGTCACATCTTAAGCAGCACTCAACCAACTACACCTGCCAGGGAAGGGAAGGCACCAGCAGCTCCCCTTCATTTCTTGCTCCTGTCACTCCATTGCATTAAATGTTTTCTTACTGGGATTGCAGTACCAGGAGCAAAAATCATAAGGGATCAGAAATCTCTCTAATCACCTGCAACCAATTACAAAGCACCAAACAGGAAAGGTCACTGATTTAAAAAAAAACCAAACAAACAAAAAAACAAACCCCAAATCAGGTGCTGAGTAATTAATGTCTACGCAACACATAATAATTAGCAGCCCTGACAGTTCATTCCCCAGGTTGTACCATTAGGTTTTTATCTGAGGTGACAATTCCATGCTTATTTGCAAGCTGAGGTATGTACTCCCAGTCCCCTGATTGCTGTAAACCAAGGCCTTAAATATTTCCTGCTAATAAAGCATTTCCAACTTTCAGCAAAATTATCTTCCAGTGCTCAGCAGCGAGATTTTTATGACCTTCTGTGGTGAGGAATCATCTTGTGCAGCGAGATAAAATGGATGCAACGCCCACAGCCTCTCCTCGCTGGAGCTGCAGCTCCATCACCATTAAATTGTTTGTTTTGCTTCTTCTTAATTTGTTCCTTGTCCTTGCAAACCCGAAGACATTTCAGATCGCCCACATCCTCCCTCAGCACCATGTTCTCCAAAAAAAAAAAAAAAAACAAGGTCTACTGCCTCCCAAGCTGGTTTCTTTGAAGAATTGCTGAGAAGTTGCACAAGTAGGTCAGGCAGTGCAGAGGCACAGGGGAGGCTGCAGAGGGGTTTGAAGCTGAACGTGGCCACATCAGGCACAAAATAAGACATTTCCAGGTGCTCAGCCCCATCCTTTCATGTGGAAAAGCAACAGGGTGAGGAAGGGATGTGAAAGCTCTGCTCCACCAGCGTGGATCAAAGTTGGCCGAGCAGAGACATGGCAATGAGAACACTGAAAGAAATGAAAATCAAACCTTGAAACCCTGGATAGAAAGTCTCAAAGATTTGCAGGTTCCTCACCATAACCTGGGGGGGGTTTGGGGTGGGTTTGAGCCTGCTCACCCTAACAGTGCCTCCACACAAGTAGCACTTTTCTATTTATATTTTAGTATTTTTTAAACCCATTATCTTGGGCAACAAAGGGGTGGGGGCTGAAGTTTCAGTGTTGTATTCTTGTTTATTAAACTGGCAGAGGCACATGAATGCTGGAGTCTCACTGAGAGCCCTGGATAAAGCCTGGAGAGCAAACACCCCACTGGAAAGGGAGTGGATATCCATGGAAACCTCCACCCAAACTTGAGAAAAACTCTTGTTTTTAACAATTCTGAATTGTAACTGAACAGAACTGTTGGATTCTCAACCTTTGAGACAATTATTTAGCAAGTCCTGGGCGCCACTGAGGAAATCTGGGAGCAATACCCACAAAAGCCACCTTGACATTAAGAGCCAGCTGGAAATGGTGATAACATCCAGGATTTTGAGAGCAGGAAAATCGTACATGAAGTACCAAAAATATCAATATTTTTAGCTTCTTCAGCTGCTCTAAGCAGTGAACACAAAGGAAAGCAAGTGTCATAAAATGGACATGGCATCAGCAAAAGCCTCCCAAAAACCTTCCCAAAAGCAGGAGAATGTTGGAGGTGACTGAGGTACAACAAACCTCCCCTCCCTGCAAAAGGCATCCAGGATTTCTTGGGCACCAATTCCATCATTCACCAGCAATCCACGCTAGGGGACTGTGGCTCAGGCAAACACTTCTTCCAGAGGATTCATAAAATACCCCAAAACATTGAAAAACTGGCACTAAGATACAACCTTTTCTAAGGTAAGTTCCTTCTAAATTATGGCTTATAAATGAAATAAATTGGTCCATCCAAAAATCTCAGTATTTAGGAGCAACAGACAGCAGCTAAAGGTGAGCACAAGCCAAAAATCTGAGTTGGAACAAAGCCAGAAAGGAAGTTTTTTCTCCCTTAATTCCACCAGCCCATCTGAAATAAACTAAGATTTTTGGGTCTTTTAGACAATTCTATCAAAAAAACACACTTAACTTAAAATTCCCATCAGTGTCAAATTAAAAGTGAGAGATAAAATTAATTCTACTTGAATCTGGCTAGAAAGGGTTCAAGAGAAAAAAAGCTGGGCAACTAATATTTTTTTACAAATGTCTTCCAGAGAAGGAAGATTTTATAAAAGTTTTGATTGTGACAAGTGTATTTGCTTTTCCTGAAAAAATAGAGTTGTTTTTAGTTTTTCAAACCTAAAAAGTTTGAGGATTCCACAAATAAACCCTTTTTTTTCCAGGATTTTTGGGTCTTTTAGCCAGTTCTAACAAAAAAAAATCCTGAATTTAAAATTCCCATTGGTGTCAAATCAATTTTATTGCTCATTTTTAATTGTGCTCGAGTCTCCTGCTCTGAGGTGACACAGAACACCAGGCAGGGATCCTGCCAGGACCCAGCAGAGCACAGCAGATCCACTGCCCCTCCCCTGCTCCTTTTGGAAGGGTTAAGCCAAACATCTCCATCCTCAAAGCCATGTTCTGTCAATATGCTGAATTATTTAGTAGGCAGCTGTTTGACTTGGTCTTTTTACACAGGTCATAAACTCCCTAATCCACAGGAACCTCAGCCAGCACTCCGTGGGATGAGGCTGCTCAGGGACTCAGCTGCTTGGAATTAGAGCCACAAGCCTGAGCCTCACCTGGGTTTTGTCACCATTCTGTGCCTATTTTGATTATTACCCCAATTATCCCCAGCCCCAGACTATTTACACACCTGAAAACTTGAATTTGATCACTTCTGTATCACATTAAGGATGGTAATTAATACTTAAAAGCAGAGCAGCTCATGATTGGGGTTGGGCCACCTCGAAGCAGGAGTGCCAGGGAGATTATTCTGGGGAAAAAAAACAACAACTCCTGCCTGAGCACCCCAGAGCTCTGAGCAAAGGATCGAGACACAGGGAAAGGGCCCAAGTGTCTAAAAGAAGTCTCTACTTAAGAAAGATAAACTGCTCCTTTTTCTTTTCATAGGCTTAGTAAAATGCATGGAAACAGAAATGTAAAAATATAAATATAAATACATAAATAGATGTAATAGAGTGGAAGGAATTAACCAATAAATGCCACAGAAGGGAGACACAGGAACGGCACACAAAAAGCTCCAGTGAAAACCACAGTAAAGCTGCTTTGCACTGGGTAAATTTTCTTGATGTGCAGCTACTCCAGCCCAGCAATGGAAAATGCCTCATTGTGCTTTTGTAGAGTTTGATCAGGAGTTATTTAAAATATCCTCTGAGGTTCTGAGCAGCTTTAAAACTCAGCTGACCACTCTGCGATGCTCATGGTTTGCAACCAAAGAGGCAAATAACTCTGAAAGCAGTTCCCACTTAGCCAGAGGCAGCTCCAAGATGGTTCTCAATACGAAATAATCCTTATTTCCAACCACGAGAAAACCAGCAGGTATGAGAGACACCTTTCTGGGGGCAACAGCGCCCCAAAATCATCCACAGGAGCCTCGTTTTCCAGCAAACCAAAGTATTATCTACATAATAACATGAATTTTCCCAAGGGATCCGCACAGGAGGAATCAGGATAGGGAAAACAAAGTCCTGTGAGCTCACCAGAGGCACAAACACAAGAGCCTGAGCAGAACAATCACCCAGCCCTAATCCTCAGAGGGACAGGTGCTCCCTTCAAGCAAAATTCTTACTCCACCACCATCCTCTGCCACCCCAAACCCCCAGCACCCCCCGGAGAGCTCCCCCCGACTCACCGAGGCTGGGGCAGCCCCTGGGAGCTCCTTCTGCCCTGCCCAGGGCTCAGTTTGGGGTTCTCCAGCAGCACCTTCTAGAAGGAGCTCCCGCAGCCCCATCTCCTCCTCCTGCTCCGGGTGTCACCCCACCCAACCCTGCCTCGCTGCACCATTAACACTGCTTAATTAACACTCTTCACTCCTTCCACAGCACCTGCCTGGGGCCGCTGGGATGGGGAAATGCTCAAAGGAGAGGAAAAGGAGTGGGAAATGTGGCCCTGACACCTCCCGAGCTGCTCCATCAGCCCTACAGGGGACGATCCCATGGCATCCCAATCCCGGAGCAGCAGGGCTCGGCAGTGCCGGGCCCGGGAGCTCTGCAGAAGAGCCATGAAAAGATGCTCTCCTTCGGGCAGAGAGAAAAATCCCTTTAAACTCGGGGGTCTCAGCAGCTAAGGCAAAGCAAAGCACACGTCCCGGCGGCTCCAGCCCTAGAGGAGACAGGGACTACCCCACGAGATCTCCTTGGTGCTGCTCAGAGCTCTGCCATGAATCCCAAATACTCTCCCAGGTGTTCAGAGCAGAGATCCCCAAGCGCCAATGTAGTGGCCTTGAGCGAGCAGCAGCATGGGGCATCTCCCTTCTCCATCCCAGACCCGGGGAGGAAAAAACCCCTCAGCTGCAGATCAGAGCTCCTCTGCAGTGCTAAGGCTCAGAAAACACCGGATTTCTCCGAAAAAGACACATTCTGGAGGCTGAGGAGCGGCTGCAAAGCGGAGCCTAAGAGCGGTGATGGAGGGCTGAGGGTGGCAGCGAGGGGATAAAATAAAATCATCATCGCTAGGGCTGGACATGAAAGCCACCATTGCCCTTGATGGCGCTCATAAAGCACACCCTGAGTGGGAATTACTGTCACGGGCTGATATTTCGTGTTAGGGCTGCTACACCGCGAGCGTTCATCCGTGCCAGGCACGGAGGTCACGGACTCACCGGGATTTATCCTCCCCAGACCCAGCCCTGAGACAGATCCCCTTTCCAAGGAGGGTTAAGGAGGCAGAGAAAACACTTGAAAAAGGAAAGTTAACCAAACCCATCCCGAGGAGTCCCAGCTCCGCCCAGACACCAATTTTGTCCAGACAAACAGACGCGTCCGAAGGGAGGAAAAGTCAAAAGATTTGCTCTCAGCTGCGATTATTTTAACTGCACACGAATACAGCCTTTTCTTCACCGGCTATAAATAACCCTCCGCAATTACGTGCTAATTACTCACCATTAAATCGCAGCGTAAATACAGCGCCGCACAAAGATAATCAGATAGTTCCTTGTACAATGTAAATTAATTGATAACGGGAGGTTTACAATTGCAAATTAGAGCGATTACACCCGGAGTGCTGCACTGGCTGTTCGGTGCGAGAGTTAATGCCCGAGTTTCCCCTCCATCCATGGGTAAAAGGATGTGTTAGAGGAGTTAATGCCCAAGTTTTCCCTCCATCCGTGGGTAAAAGGATGTGTTACAGGAGTCAATGCCCGAGTTTTCCCTCCATCCGTGGGTAAAAGGATGTGTTACAGGAGTTCATCCCAAGTTTTCCCTCCATCCCTGGGTAAAAGGATGTGTTACAGGTGGCACCCACCCGGTGACGGGGGCAGGCAGAAAGGGACAGTGCTCGGAGGCAGCACCCGCTCCTTTTGCTGTTATTCCCGACATCATTATCCTGTAATTCCCATCCCTGCGTTACCTGGAGCTCTCCCCGCTGCCTGCAATAGGACACTTAGTTCTGGTTAGCTCCGGAGAGAGAAATTTCCCCTCCCGTCTCTCCCCTGGCGTTTGCATTCCCTTTCCTCCCAGCTCCACCCCGATCTCCATTTACTGTCGCTTGTGCCAGCGGCTAGAAACATAAACTGTCTGCGATTTTTCCGATTTTTTTCATTATTTCGCCAACACGCAGAAGGCAAATCCGCCTTTGTCTGCTCACAAACCAACAGCAGCGTGTGGCTTTGTCCTTCCCTCAAAGGGTGTTTGTGTTATCCCGCGCCCCACCCCGGCTTGCTGCTGCAATGAAAGGATGCCCGCGGTGGCTCTTGGCTCATTTTCTATCGACTCCTCTTTGAGGTTGGAGGTGTTTCTCGTTACTTTCTGATAACACGGCGAGGACAGCAATTTAGCAGCGCTGGCCTTGTAATGATGTTTATTCCTCCTCGCGTGGAGGATGAGGTTTTATTACTTATTCCGGGCTCTTGGGTTGATTTGGGATGACGTGGAGCGGTTCCTAGGCTCGGCTTTGTGGTCACTAATCCTGACTCGAGGCTCGGTTTTAGCCCCGCTGTCACCGCTGATGAGGGGACAGTTCGGCTTAAATGCACCTGACCTAAAAGTCAGAACTCCTGCAGATAATTTAACACTTAATTAATGCCAAATTAGGCAGTTATGTGGCAATAGAGGGTAGGAAGAGAGCAGCAATGTGTCCTTTCATATAATCCCTCCGAAAACCCTCAACCATTCAAAGGAACTTTTAACATAAATCTGCAAGACGTGAGGTTTTTCTTGCTTTCTGCTTTACGAGCCTTTCTTTTCCATTCTATAATTAAACTTTTCAAACTTTATCCTGCAAATAGCAAGAAATGGGGTCCAAGTGGAAGGAGAAAGGACACCATGCTGTGGCTACAGAAATAATGAATTCCTCCTAGGGTTGTTAAGGCATGTGCTGATTAAAACTACAACTGCAGCATGCAGAAAGAGGCCAGTTTGGTAGCCTAAATGGCCAATTTTTTATTATTTCCTCAATAAAGGTAAAAATGGTGCCAGAAGGGTTATTAGAAACGGAGGTCTTAATTGTTCCTCAGGTTTTTACACCCCACAATGACACATGAATGCTTCACAGATTTGAAACACGAAGAGATCCAATGGAAAGTGCTCAAAGACTGCACAATCTGGAGGAATCTCTCGCTTAAGCAGCACTGAACGCATCCCTACATGAGATCTTCAGGATTTTCAGGGTGTTCAGAGAGTGAATTTCAAGCAGAATGGTAATTTTATGACTGTTTTTTCCCCGATGGGAGCCACAGTGATGCAGGATTATCGTGGGCTCCCATAACATGCCATTCTGTGAGGAGAAAAGTTGTTATTTCAAACTATAACTGTGTCACTCTTTTTTTTTATTTTGGTCAGTAATTTATAAATCCAACCCAAATGCTCTGATAGCTTTGAAAATCCTCTCTGTCACAGCTTTTACCACCACACCCCTCCCAGCCAAAGGGATTTTCACAGAATCCCAGAACACCCTGAGTTGAAATGGTCATCAAAGGTGCACGGGTGAGGCTTTGTCTCGGTGCTGCAGAGAGCTGAACTGAGATCAAATGCAAAGCCTAAACTAACCCCAGCCTAACCCAGCAGAGGGGGGGTCACAGAGGTCTGCAGAGCTAGAGACCCCCACCACATGCACTGACAGCTTCCCGTGTTTGTGGTCACAGGAAAGGAGGAAGTTGAGAAAACCCCACGTGAGGTCAGCTGCAGCTCGATGTGGGAAGGAAAGGCTCACAAGAAAAGGTTTCATTTCCTTCAGGGGTCAGGATGAAGATGAAGGCCAGGCTGGACATTGGGGTTTGGAGCAGCCTGAGACAGTGGGAGGTGTCCCTGCCCATGGCAGGGCTGGCACTGGATGGGTTTGAGGTCCCTCCCTACCCACACCTACAGAGCTGTCCTGGTGCACTTTGTTACATCCAGGGAGGAACCTGAGTGCAGAGGACGAAGCTGCTCAGCTGGAAATCTCCATTCATATCACATTTTTTTGCTTACAAAATACGGAATTGCAGTCTGTGGCACCTGCAGGTCACGCAGCAAGCCGGGCTGTGGCACCTGGGGGTTAAACACGTGTGATTAGACATGGCTCGTTAGGAGCACGGCTGCACTAATTGATGGAAAGCTCCTGCTGCACCCAGGTGCCCTTATTATTGTTGGGATTAAGCAAAGGTCCCTGCAGAGCGGAGACAGCAGCGCTTCAGAGGCTCTCAGATCCCACACAGCTCTTCACCCACACGCTGAGGGTTTCACACAGCAGCCACCCCCTGCACCCCTGCCCTGACAGAGGGGATCCTGCCACGGCACCTGATCCTGGGGAGCTGAGTGCTGGCAGGAGCAGGGACAGGGGCTGCTGGCAGAGCAGGGCAACAGCAGCTGGGATGGGGGATATGAGATGTGGGATGGGGAACATGAGATGTGGGATGGGGAACACCAGATCTGGGATGGGGGACATGAGATCTGGGATGGGGGACATGAGATGTGGGATGGGGAACACCAGATCTGGGATGGGGGACATGAGATCTGGGATGGGGAACACTAGATCTGGGATGGAGGACATGAGATCTGGGGTAGGGGATATGAGCTCTGGGATAGGGAACAGCAGATCTGGGATGGGGGACATGAGATCTGGGGTAGGGGACCACAGGCTCCCAGCTCCCTGGGGACACCCCAGTGTCACACAGCAGAGTGGCAGCGTGTCCCAGTGTCCCTGGGCTGGCAGTGGCACAAGGATGGGGACACAGGAGGCAGTGGCACAAGGATGGGGACACGGGGGGCAGTGGCACAAGGACAGGGGACACAGGGGGCAGTGGCACAAGGACAGGGGACATGGGGGGCAGTGGCACAAGGATGGGGACACGGGGGGCAGTGGCACAAGGACAGGGGACACGGGAAGCATCCCAACTTGCTCCTTCCAGCAAGGCCAGCCGAGAATGAGGCGCTGATTTTCAGTTTGCAAATGATGAGTGCGAGAATACAAAGGCTCCCTTACAAAAGGGAGAGAGAGAGGGAGAAACAGAGCACATTTTACTTATTCTTCAGCTCTATTATATCTCTCTGTAGGAGGCGAAAACTGGCAATTACTCTGGGAGATGCACAGGTAGGAAGAGAGAACATAAATCAAAATAAAAAGAATCCGAACGCATTCTCCAGTTATTCAAAGGATATTTATTCAGCCAGGCTGCTGGGGAAGGCCTGGTGCAGCACATCAGGAGAAGTTTCTGGGATGTGCCTGGCAATGGGAAGAAAAGGAGGAGAAGAGGAGCGATGATCCTACAGGCAGCACAGAGTGCAAACAAAGCCACTTGGAGAGGAAAAGGTGGGCACAGGTCATAGTGACACAAACAGCGTTTGTGCACGATGGGAGTGTTCATAATAAACACACAGATGAGTTTGGAGCTCTTAAAGGAGTTTTATTCCTGTGCTCTGTGAGGGTTTCACGCAAAGAGAGGCATTCAGGTGGAGAGCACATCATTTTAAAGACCATATTCTTGCTTCAGAACCCCCAAACCTTTGTGAATCTGAAGGTCAGGATTCAGAGGAACTTGCTGGAATTCATATTCATCAGGAAGAAACAAAGTAAGTCCTGGGAAGCCCATTAAAAATATATAATGTGCTTTTTTTCTCAGGAATTACTGTGAAATTGGGTGTCATGTGTCTGACTTAATGCTCTAATGGTAGCACTGGAGCACTGGGGGAGGATTTACAGGAAATATCTGCTCCTTATCTGATCAGAGAAGGAAACCAAAGTCTCGCAGCCTGACACTCCAAGGTGGCTTTGCTGTCAACCTGAACCTCCAAAATTAACTATTTATCATTGGATTAAAACACAGCTCAGACCAGTCACATCGTTCAAGCTCAAAGACACTCGCACCCCAAAGGAATAGACCAAAAAAACCCACAAAGGCAGGCAGGAAAATACAGAAGCACACAGCAAAGGAGGTGACCTGAGCAAGAAATACAACACCAGCTGGAAAAGGTGAGAAACCAGCTCCAGGGCTGCTGTTACCAGAGCAAAACACCTCCAAGAACCATTTCTGTGCAAGAAATGATTCAGCAGATTGCCAGCTATCAAGAAGTCAGTGGGAAAAAAAGTCCTTTTGGAAGGTTTCTCCTAATGGGAAATGCAGGAGCTCATCACGAGGGCCTCACTTGTGGGGAAGAGCCACGAGGGGATTTGGCCAGCGCTGGGGGGAGTTTGCAGAGGGGATTTTAGCTTAAAAGCAGGTGCTTGAAAACACCTGGGAGCACGTGGAGGAGGCAGAGGGGCACTCCAGGGATCTCAAAAGGAGCAGACAGAGGATGGGAGCTGTGCTGGAGGCAGGGGGGGCAGGACCTGCAGCTCCTCACCAGCTCCTGCTGTGGGAGCTGTGCTGGTCTGTGCTCATCTGTGCTCATCTGTGTTAGCGTAGCCTCTGCTCCTCGCTCCAGAGCTGCTGGACACCCCCAGCCACTGCTGAGGGCAATCCCCAGGATTTATGCCCCAGTTGCTACGCTTGTCGGGATCATATTCCATGAAATTAATTACACTCTTAGATTATGAATTATGCAGTGATGTTATTCAACCTATGCAAGCAGCGGCATCAGCAAACCACACACTCCTACCCTACACTAACTATTTACTCCTACTTTACACAAACTATACACCTTTCCTTTACACAAACTATTCACCTCTACTTTACTGGTATTAACTCAAAAGAATTATGCTAAAAGACCAAAGGAAATCCAGGGAAATTTTAAAAATCACGAGGCAGCGACGCTCCTGCATGAAAAACTTCAGCAGCGCTTAACGGTAGAGAGGAAAAGGAGGAAGGTTAAAGTTTAAAAAGCTGGTTTTAAATAATAAAAAACGGTGTAAATATCCACCCAAGTGGCTGGTGAGGAGATCTGTGTTGTCTCCATGGCAGACCCAGGAGCTGGAGCAGCAAGGGGCAGGGCTGGGAGCGATGCCTGCGGGGATGGAGCCCCAGGCACAGGCTGGAGACAGGAACCCCGGGAGAGGGGAGAAGATAATGGATCTTTTCAAGCATGCACAGCTCCTCTGGTGGGATATTCCTAACACAAATATCTTGCAGACTGGGGACGGCAGCTTTTTGAAATTTTTTTTTTTTTTTTAGCGTCAGGACAACTAAAATGAGATTGTTTATGCATGAGCGAGACATCACAGAGCCAAAAGAGCCAAGGGTGAAGGAATTCTCCTGGCTCCTGAGCTGCAGGACGAGGTCCCAGCCCTGCCAGCTGCCTGTGGCTGTGGGAGCTGAGGGCTGCTCACTGGGGTTTGTGCCTCAAGACAGCTCAGACAAACCCCTAATTCCTCCTCCCTGCCCTTATTCCTCCTCAGCCCCACTGGTGCAGTCTGAGGCATGCAAGATCCCCCCAGGACCAGGACTGATTCATCTGATCCTTCCTCAGCTGCTCTGAGGAGCTCCCAACCCTCTGCTCGAAGCTTCTCTCTGCCTCCATCACGAGAGCACAAGCTCTTGTGCTTGTCTGCCTTTTCTCCTCAACTCACACAGTATTTGGGCCAGAAACTTCCAGCACAAGAGTCCAGGACACCCAGGATACCCTGCAAGCATTAAATAATCCAGAAAGTGATACTTGCACATGGGGAAAATCAAGTCTCATGATGTGTCAGCACTTGGTAGCTTCTCCATCACCTTAAAAAAGGACCAAGCTGCCACCCCAGACACAGGGTTTTAAAAAATATTCTTAATTATTGGGCTTTTCCAGCTTTATTTAAAGAGCACGAGGCACTCCACGTCAGAAGGAGAAGGAATGTGCCTTTGCCCAAAACAATATGCAGCGTGAAGGAAATTCAAACTGACACCATTCCAAGACAGCAAAGACAAACTGATTTAGCAACTCTGACAGGCATTTATAAGCAAAATAAAATGTGAATCTAATTCTGGCCCTGCTGCACCGAAATAATGTGCAGCATGGTTTGATGTCATAACATGAATATTTCATATATGAACAGAGCTCGTTTGGGAGGGAGATTTTTCCAGACACCTGCGAGAGGAATTCCTGGGGGATGGAGGAAGCTTCACTGCTGCTCCTCACTGGGAAACCTGAGAGTAACTTTTAGACCCTTCTTGACTTTTTAACTGTTTTGCCAGATGTCAATATGCAAAAGTCAAAAATCATGGCCGAGCCTTTAATTCTGATTAATGGCTGTATTGATCAGCTAAGCTCTGTCTTGCCTGGTGTCACCAAACCCACTGGACTTCAGCAGATTCCCTGCCCAAAAAGGATTTATCCTCATGGCTGGGAGTAAAAAGCAAAGGCTCAACTCTAGCCTGTTCCTTGTAAAAGCACTGTGATAAGTGCACTGGGGCAAAGTTGGGTGTTTACGGTCTCCAGAGCATTTTGTTTTGATTTGCATCGAGTTTCAAGGTTCAGCAGTTTAACAGCCACGTTTTCACTGCCTTCATTTCGAATCTAGAGCAAAAAGGCATCACAAGGTTACATCTCCAGGAGGAGAGCAATGCCAAATTCCACCTGGCAGTTCAGCAGGGTGTGGAGAGAGCCAGCCCAGCTACTGCTGGAGCTGCGCTGAGCTTTGGCACAAAACATTTGCACAACTCTTGAAGTTGCTCAGTTTGTGGCCTGAAAAATAAGCGACGAAAAAGATGCACATAATTTAAATGACACTGAATATTCAATAATGGTAATGACTTAAATATTAGAAGCTCTTTGATGCGTGTTTCTGCATTTGTCCTTGACCTTTGCTTACCCATTACTTTGTCTACACATAATTAACACATTCCTAATATCATATAAATGCCACTTATTGATACTGTCCCAAGGGCAACCGGTTATCTGGGAAGAACATGGCCACATTAACATTTCCTAACTCATTTAGCTCCTCTTCCACATTAAACTGAAGAAAGCCATTTGTCAAACCGCCCCTCGATGTGTTTTAAGCCGGCAATATTTAACAAGGTGATGGTTTAAGTGTTGTCAGGGCGCGGTGACAGTCATTTAAAGGGACAGCTCTAACGAGGGCAGCCCAGGAACAACGCGGGGTGGAACCACCCGGAGATTAAACACAGAGGTCGGAAATATCGTTTCCTTCCTGATTTTTCACACTTTTCCCTTTATTTAGCCGCAGCAAGTGGATAAAAAGCACTGAAGCCGTGGCCAGCGACCTGTGCCCGCTGGAGGGGTGGCATCCCCCGAGGCACCAGCTCAGCCAAGGTGTGAGGTCACCCAGGAGCTGAGGTGTTTAATGCTATTACACAAAAATCTCACCTCCACATCTCACTGTGAGGCGTTGAGCATCTCCTGCAGCAAGGCCAAACCCAAGAGGTTTAAGGAAAATTAATAATAATAATAATAATAATCTTGCATCCAGTTTCCCTCCAGAACACATTCCCCATTATTCATGGACACAAACTAAATATTCAGGGCCACTTCAGATTATTTCGAGCATTTTGTTCACTGCACTCGACTTTTATCTGGGAATTATTTTTAAAGACTTCCCTAGCAAATCTCTGGTAAAACACATGTCAGCACTTTGGCAGGGCTGGCAAATTTTTTCCCGAGCTCGAGTTAAATTTAAAAATGGAAATTGGACTAATTAATTGCTTCGGATGGAACGAGAGAGGAGGATTTCAGCACAGGGCTGAAATGAAACAATGCAAGAAGCAACAGCTGGCGGCGTTCCAGCGAGCAGGAGCGTGGGCAGGGAGGGGGAGAGCAGCAAGGGGCAGGGAGGGACAGCATCCCTGGGCTCCAGCCTCCCACCAGCAGCACAGAAATGACCTGGAGGAAGTCACGGAGGAGGAAGAGGCTCTGGGGATGGCACCGTGACATTCTCCCTCCGGAGGGAATGGGAGGAACAATGAGATGTCAAAGTGGGGAGAGATGGATCCTGGCAGGTCCCATCCCCAGTGCCTGAGCCAGGGAGGAGTCCTGGGCATCAGGAATGTGCTGCCAGGGCTCCCTGGCTCTGCATGAGAGTCACACTCCTGGGGCCAGTGGAAAGGGAAAGATGCAGATAGTGAGCCTGGAAATTCAGCTCCATCCTGGCTGGTTAAGGATCGTGGAATTAAGGAATGGTTTGGGTTGGAAGGGACCTTAAAGATTGTCTCATTCCACCCCCTGCCATGGGCAGGGACACCTCCCACCCTCCCAGGCTGCTCCCAGCCCTGTCCAACCTGGCCTTGGACACTTCCAGGGATGCAGGGACATCCTCTGGACAAAGCTTAACTACAGGTATGGCCCTACATTATCATATTATTAACATGATCTCTATTAAAAGCTTAATGTTTCCAGGTCAGAATCTTCCTGTTCGAGGAGAAAGGCAGAGGAAAAGTCCTCAGTAAACAGACAAGGAATGTAATCCATGAAGCTCCACCAGGGAAAAGGAAAATGAATAAAGGGAGAAGCTGCTACCAGGTTTTCATTTTGTACTTCTACAAAAGAAGGAGGAACAGGAATGAAATATAATAAGTGAGTAAGGAGCAGGTGAGGTAAGGAATCAATACCCAAAGTTATCAAATAACACAGCTGACTGCCAGAAGAGACCAGATCCTGCAGCATCACCTGCGTTTCAACACCAAAAAATAAAACATCATAAGCAGCCCGGGGCAAATCAGGGATTTTCCCCTGCTAATGTTGATTGAAAATATGCAAATGTATTCACAAGCTCCAAGGTGTGGGGAGTGACTGTTCAAGCTGCAGTGCCCATTAAACACAACAGCACCAAGTACAGCAAGGGAAAGAGCTCTCCTTGGAGAAAGGAAGCCACAGGCACCAAGGAAACCTCTCTGGAGTTCATCTGGAGAAGTAAAGTGAGCCAAGTTTTACTCTCCTTTTGTTTGGGTAATGGGGGCAGAGTTCTCCCTTATGTGTTTTATCAAACCAGTACGAGGCAGGAGGGTTTGTCCATCCACAGAAATAAACCCACAAACTCCTCACAAATCCAAAATTACAAACTCTCAGCTTCTCTTCTGGGGGAAAAGTGCTGAAAAAGACTAATTTGCAGATGAAGTACAGCAAAAAAAGGAGCAAGTGTGTGATCTGCCCAGCCCTCCCTGCTTAATATTCCTCTCCTCTGGCAGGACCTGCACGGAAAATGCATCCTGAAGTGTCCAGGGTCTCTGACAAGTCACTGACAGGTGATGGATGGATCAAATCCAACACCTGGAATACAGAATGATAAGGTTCAGGAATGAAGGGGATGAGTGGCAGTGGCTAAGGAGATGAACACATGCAGACCTTCACAGCAGAAGGCTGCAGCACCTATTTCTTCTCCAGGAGGATAATGAATGAGGTGACAACAGCAGGAATTCATTTCCAGCCAGGAATACAGGGCTGAAAAAAAACCCTCTCGGTGCTTTTGTGTTTGTGTTAGCAGCGTTGTGAACGTGTGGAAGGGTTTGAAAGGTCTATGAACTCGGCTGTGACTGAGGATTCCGAGGGGCTCTGCCAATTTGCCATCAGGTCTGGGAGCTGGGAGTGCTCCCCCGGATCCAGCCCATCCTTTCTACCACGGCAGCATCACCCCACTGCCTTCCCAAAGCCATCAAAGCCACCTCAAAGGCAGCTCCAGGATTTCTAAACAAGTCCAGAAAAGGATAAGGAAGGGTTTAAACTTGTAACGTGACCCAAGGAGCCAAAGGATTATAAAAAAATAGAGAGAAGGAAAGAAAGGCATTTGGGATCAAAGCATATTTGCTGCTCTGACCACTTCTGTAGCTCTGAGAATTTTTTAAGAATTTGGTATCTTGTGTCATTAGTGAAAACAAAGAGTCCCATTAATGAATTCTCAGGAGTGTCCTGTTTCACTGCCGTGTTCCACCAGAGAAAGGAACTGCTCCGAGGGAAGTTTCCAGAGAGCAGAAAGTTCCTCTGAACTCCAGCACATCCCTGCCTCTCCTCAGCCTCCTCCCTGCTAAGCCCAGCCTAACTCTGCCCTTGTGCCACTCTGCTGTTTCCAGCTGACAGATGGGGCCATTTGCAGCAGTGCAATATGAGGAGCCTCCAGCACAGACACACATTTCCTGAATCAATGCCACTTCCCTGCACATCCTGCCTGTCCAAACAACATCCTTCCTCCTCACCAGCCTCACCACCACAGCCCCATTAAGCAATCAAGCCATGGATGCTCATTAGCCTGGTCTCTGTTTGCCTTTTCTCCCCAAACTACACAATAATTGGGTCAGTAGCTTTGAGTTCTTTGCCTCTTGCATTGGCTCACACCTGGGCAGGTGTTATGGGAGGTGCAGCTATTGCAGTTGTATTATTTATATAATAAAAATGCACAAAAATTACACAAAAGTCAAAACGGCCTTGGGATACTTGGCCAACCTTAGCTCACAGATAGCACTGACAACCTCCCTGCTTCCTCCTTCTCATTATGTATTTCATTTAAGAGGATTCCATTTCTTTGCCTACACAAGAATCCATGAATCCTGAACAGAATAAAAAGGGCCCTTGGATTGACAGGACACAGGGAATGGCTGCCCACTGCCAGAGGGCAGGGCTGGATGGGATTTTGGGATGAAATTCCTCCCTGGGAGGGTGGGCAGGCCCTGGCACAGGTGCCCAGAGCAGCTGTGGCTGCCCCTGGATCCCTGGCAGTGCCCAAGGCCAGGCTGGACATTGGGGCTGGGAGCAGCCTGGGACAGTGGGAGGTGTCCCTGCCCATGTCCCTGAGATCAGATTATCTTTAAGGTCTCTTTCCACCCAAAGCATCCTGGACCCTCTCAAGTTATTTTTCCTAGTGCTCAGCTAATCCTGTGGGAAATCAGTGGAATGCAAAGGGTTTTTTCCCCCCAACTAAACACCTCAGTCAGCTCCTCTTCATCTGAAACTCAGTTTACTTTAGCAAGGCTGGAGAAATCAAGGTGTCCATCAATTATTTAAAGTGTTTGGCCCTGATCCTGTGTCCACTCTTTATTTCACCATTTCTTTATTTCACTCTTTATTCCAGCCTTAAAGCTGCAATCTTCCACAGCCAGAGGAAGTGGCCCAGAAAGAAAATGCCTGAATTGACTTTTGGGGTGAAATGAGTGATTTTGGATGCTCTGAGCACGCAGTGGGGGCGGATCCAGACCTGGCTGGGCAGGGAATGATCTCTTCCACTCCCTGAGCTCAACCACCTCCATCAGCAGTGCCCTCAGAGAGGGATCTGAGCTGGACTTTGGGGCTTTCTCAGCAGAGAATACAGATGTAGGAGTGTAAAAACCCCACAGGTATATAGTTATAGCTATATAAAAGTCTACTCACTGATATAAAAATAGAAGTATAGCTAACACTCCAAATCCTTGTCCTTACAAGAAGAGGAGAAATGCATTCTTCTGTTCCATGGAATTTAATTAGTTACTAAATTTAGGTCCTGTCAGTAAAGTTATAGAGGATTCACTGCAGTTGGATTTAAATATTGGATGATATTTTATATTTCACACAATGCTAATGGATGACATTACCTCAGTACAGATATTGTCAAGTATTTCTCTGTGAATGCTCGGGTCTATTCATAATGTTTTAGTCAGCTAAATCATATTTGATTGCATTAAAAAAAAAAAAAAACTTTCAGTCACAGATATTTGTTATTTGAAAGCAAGAATTCACTGAGACCCCGAATCCCACGAGTGGGGAAAGACTGATCTAAAGCAAAACCACAGGTGCAAAAATAATGAAATCTTTTAAGCATCAGACAGAGTTATGATGCAATCCATGGGGGAGAGGGAAAGAACTCAGTGCTAAAATTCCTCCTCTGCCATAAACTTATTTCTTCCAATCACTCAGTACCCTAAAACTCGAAGAATTTGGGCAGAACTTTCTAGAAATTCCAGTGCTTAACTATCTCAGCGTCTCTGAGCATCTTACACATCTCAGTTGTTCCTCTGCAGTAGAGCAGCACAGAACAAGCTCAGGAGAATTCCAGGAGGATCACTAGAGACCTGGGGTGTGAATTCCATGCAGAGCCTACAGTAAGAAGGGTCAAAGCAATTCTCCAGCTTGGTTCCAGCTGCTGCCACCCTAAGCTGCAGAATTCACAAGGTATTTTCTCCTGGGTTTGAGACAAAAGTTAGGCCACATTTACTCAAAATCAAGGAGAGAGAGGATCTGGCACCTCAGGCTGGTGCAGCTTGGGAAGGGTTTTACAAATCCTCAAAGAGCATTCCCCCACCTTCTTTTTTTTTTAAATTCTTTTTGTTTTTATGGAGCAGATTCACACAGCCCAAACTCCTCTGCGAGGTCTGTGCCACACACAGAGCTCACACCCCCGAGAGATGGAGAGAGGAGCTGGATGGTCCAGGACTAGAAATGCCACTTTTAAACCTGACCCCAAAGCTTATTTTTGGCAGACAAGGTTTTGCAGGTACAGAGCTGAGCTCCCTCCACAACATCTGAACTCAATTTAAGTTTGATCTATGAGATTATTTTCATTCCAACCCCTTTGGACACTTCCAACAACATTTCCCTTCTCCCTACATGGATTTAATTTGGTCGTGCACTGTAACTCTGCTTGGGAAGCTGCTTAGTGGCAATGTTTCAGAAATCTGAATCAAATTTTCCTGAGTGGAATAAAATTAGTTATCGAGGAAAGGATAATCCACTTTTCTGGGGGCAGTGGTTCCACATTTTAGGTAATGGTCTGAAAATACAATAATAATCCTAATAATGAAAGGGCCCTGAGATCCAGCGAGTGCTGGTGGTGAGCTGGATGTGGGAGCAGTGCTGCTCTCTGGGGATCAGCTGGGAATGGCTGGGAGCCCCAAACTGCAGATTTACACCAGAAACCTCAGACCTTGGTGGCCTCTCTGGGCCTGAAGCTGCCAAGTGCTGCAGAGTGGTTTTCAGCTCCACAAGTGCAGGTTCAGAGCTCACAGAGCTGCCTGACGTGGCCAAACCCCTGCAGGGGTGGTGCTGAGCAGTTCCCCAGTTCTGCACATTTTCTGGGGCCCTTTTGGTGCAAACCTCACAGTTCCAAGCCCCCTTTGCACCACCACCCACCCTCCCTCTCTGCTCCGTGTTTCACCTAATCACTCTGCAGGGTGATTAAGCCAATTACCAAACGTACAGGCAGCTCTCCAGCATGAAGGGCTTGGTAATTCCCAAAATCCAAGTTCCAGGAGCTGCTGGTGGCTGCAAACAAGGCCACCCTCCCACTGCCTCCAAACTCACCCCAAGAGTGGTGTCAGAGCATCACCACCTCTCCCCATCCCGAGTTTCTCAGCTATGCCCTGCCCACCAGCATGCCAAGGAGTTTGGCAACTCAAAGAGGACTGGAACCTTCTCAGGAGCTGGGATCATCCATCAGCAAGAGAGGCAGAATCAGAAAAAAAGGAGTAAGAGCAAAATCATGGCCAGGGAGGTGACCTGCCACGGAATCTCAGTTGGAAAAACTCTCTAAAATCATAAAGTCCAACCATTCTCCAGCACTGCCAAAGCCACCACTCACCCATGTCCCCACGTGTCACATCCACACAGATTTTAAATCTCCCAGGGATGTTCCAGCACTTCCTGCTCATTGGAAGGTGATTAAGGATCTCCTCACCTTGCACCTTCCTCCCCAGTGGCAAAGATTACCAGCAGTGGCCAGTGACCCATGAGTGTCCCTGGCATCCTGTGCTCACAGCTCTCACTGTGACACCATAAAATCTGATGACACCTTCCCAAGCAAAGCCTTTTTTCCCTATGGTGATGCCTTAGGTTTGAACTTTTCCATGTTCCCAGCCCTGCCCTGCCCAGTGTCACTCTGCAGTTCCCTGGAGCTCGTTCAGTGCTGTTCTCTCATGCTCACACACACACAACAAAGCCTCTCCAGCTCTCCAAGGACACCCAGACCCTCCTAGGCCCAACAACAACTGCAAACCACAATCTTGGGGACAGGGGGGCAAGCTTGGGCAAATTCCATCCTTGCCTGGCTTCTGCTTGGGGAATTGATGCTGAGATCCAAGTGGGAAGAACTCGGGAGCTGTCCTTGTCCATGTTGGGATGCACTGAGGCAGGAGCCTCTGGAGCCCAGAGTGTACCTCTGAAGGCCTTTCCAATCAATCCCTCCTTGATTCCTTTATTCCTGCCTGCTCTCTGTTCCTAGGGAGCCATTTGAGACATCGACAGACCTCCACCAAAAAAACTCCTTTAAAACTGCATCATGTTCCCAGAAGAGCTCCCAGGCTGGAGGGGTTTTATCCCCACTTTCAGCATGAGTGGGGAGCACCAGTCCCAGGCAGCTGGCAGGAGAGCTGTGCTCTCTCCATCCCTCTGGGAACACAGGACATGCCCAAACCCACTCCCTTTTTGTGGAAAACCCTTGGCCAGCCAGACCACAGGGCTCCCAGGCCCCATTTAGCTGAGCAAGCAGGGCTGGGAACCCATTAATTTGCTGGGTGAGTTATGGTTCCCTGCAGCACCTTTTGTTCACTGCCAAGGTTCTGCAACAATGACAGATGCGGCTACAGCCAGCCCCAAACTCCAGGATTTGATCTCCTAAATCACTGCAGATATTAAATGTCTGGGCAATAAGCCTGGCAAAGGAATTCCTCTGGAGCTCGCACTTGGTGCTGAGCACGAGGCAGGAGGGACTCCCCACAAGGATCCCTATTGCTCCACGGAAAATTATGCAGTGTGGTAGTGTCATCTCTCCCTGCAAAGGAACCAGAATCCCAGGAAAATTCACACAACTTCCAGGGGCTGCTAAAAGGAGCTGCAAATCCACCTGGATGAGCACCGTGGGGCACCAGGAGCTCACCAATCCCAATTTTAATAGCAGGAGCTGGACATGCATATAAAATTCCCACTTAGCCTGGTAAATAAACAGAAAAAGACTGCAGCAAAGTAAAGAACCAGGGGAGCACAGGCAGAATGCTTAAGCAGCAAGGCACAGGCAGGGTTTCAGTCTGACTCTCCTCAACCTCAGTATTAATCTTTTTTTGTTTAAAACCATCTCCTCCCTTCAGCCACAGCAGCCAAGAGAAGTGAGCAGATTTCGCCTCGACTCATTTATAAAGAGCACGGAGCTGCTCGAAGGAATCCTCACCCAAAGCAGATTAAGGCACGAAGAGGGTGGAACAATTGCTACTTCATTTTTAATTTCTCCAAATCACCATCAGATAGATGACAGTGGTTAGCTCAGAGAGGATTCTGCAGGCTCCATAAACAATAGAGGTATTACCCATTATCACACAAGTACAAATTGGTTTGACCTTTTCAGCTTTTTCACGTGAGGCTTCCTTTTTTTCCACTTGACTAGAGAAAATATTGAGTCAGGCCATGTTCTGCTCTCTCAGATGTGTTTGACCAGCGTTTCTTCCCTAAATCTGCAATTAGAAGAGACCCATTAAACACTGAATTCACCTGAGGAATTCTCTGGCTCAGATGTGCTCCCTGGGAGTGTCCCAGCCTCACTCCTGGTGTTGCTCCACACTTGCTTCTCCCACCCCTGCCTCCCTGGGGGAACAGTGTGAGCTGTGGTCATTCCAGATTCCATAGGAACTGCTGGGAAACAACATGGAATTGTTGTTGTGGCAGCAGAGATCATCAGAGAACCATGGGATGGTTTGGGTTGGAAGGGGCATTAAGACTCATCCCATCCCACCCCTGCCATGGCAGGGACACCTCCCACTGTCCCAGGCTGCTCCAAGCCCCAATGTCCAACCTGGCCTTGGGCACTGCCAGGGATCCAGGGGCAGCCACAGGGAATTCCAGTCTCTCACCACCTTCATAGAGAGGAATTTATTCCCAATATCTCATCCAGCCCTGCCCTCTGGCACTGGGAAGCCATTCCCTGTGTCCTGTCCCTCCATCCCTTGTCCCCAGTCCCTCTTCATCTCTCCTGGAGCCCCTTTAGGCTCTGAGCTCTCCCTGGAGCCTTCTCCTCTCCAGCTGAGCACCCCCAGCTCTCCCAGCCTGGCTCCAGAGCAGAGGGGATCCAGCCCTGGGAGCAGCTCCAGGGGCTCCTCTGGATTTGTTCCAGCAGCTCCATGGCTTTGCTGTGCTGAGGACCCTGGGGGGCAGAGAGGGAAGGATGCTCAGTCCCATCCTCCCTGCCCACCACAGCAAAACCTGCCCGATCCCATGAAAACTCAGCCACGTGGATTTAGGAGCTGGATTAACACCGAGCTCTCCTTAACAAACACATGTACATCCCCAGGAAGCCTTGTGCATGCCCCCAAGCAGGAGAATGGCATTGGAGAAGTGATCTCTTGTGCCAAGAACTCCCAGGACATCTTCCCTGGACAAGCTGTGTGCTCGCTGCCCACGGACACACATCCCTGAGGGGTTTAAAATCATTCCTCACGGAAAATCAGCACTTTCTGCCAGCGACTTGGAGTGTGCTGGATCCAGGAGAGGAATCCTCCAGTTCTCCTGATCATTTTGTGTGGAAGCCAGAGGAGCTGTGGAGGAGCAGGCAGAGGGTGATGCTGAGCCAGCCACAAACGCTGTACCTGCCAGCCAAAACGTGGGAGGAGCTGCTGCATCCAGGCAAGGAAAGTGGGAAAACAGCGGGTGGAAAAGCAGGGAAAACAAGGGGGGGGGACACTGAGCACAGAACCCTGACAATGGCAGGACATTCCAAGGAGGAATTTGATGCATTTTTGTGCCAGTTCCTCAGAATTAGGAATGCTGAGACAATTATAGCCATTGGAGTTAGAGGTGTTCAATCCCCTAGGCAGCCAAAGCCCTGTCCTGCCTCATCCCAGGGGATGGAGCAGGGTGTTCCCAGTGCTCCGGGCTGGCTGTGGGATGCTCCGTGGGATCAGAGCTGTGGGCTGACTGCTGCCACCCTGTGGGACCCGTGCCACTCCTGCCTGAGCTCAGCACACCCCTGGCTTTGGGAAGCCGGGCTTGGGAAGCTCGATCCAGCTGTTCCCAGAGAAGCACAACGCATGGGGAAAGTCCTGAGAGATAATTCAGGAGCTGGGGGGTGCTTATAAACAGGATTTGGAACAGAAAGGTTAACAAAAGAAGTAACAAAAAGGTCACTGAGTTCTGAGCGGAATAAGAACAAGTGGTGCAATTCAGACTCGTTTGTGAGGTGAAGGTAACTGTTGGATTTACACAATCCCTGTTTGCTCCCCCAGACCCAGGCCTGGATGGATATCCTGCTTTGTGCATCCCTAGGAGCAGATCCAGCCTGAAATCGCTCTTCTGCTTCATATTTCATTCATTTCTGCTTCCAGCTATACATGCACAACAGAGGGCATGATACATCTCCCTAATTGAACAATACAGATCAATTAAAAATGAAAAGTCATTCTTGGACTGAAACCCTCTCAGGCAAATGTTCTGCTCTTATGCTAAGTAACTCCTTTAAAAAGCTGGGAGTTGAGTGCTGTTCAGAGGGGGTTTTATTTATTTATTTTCAAAAGACAGATCCTTTCAGGAGACAAACCCCAAAAGGATTCATCCATTCATTCGTGGCAAGAGGGAACAGAGTTTTGACCACTGAACAAGGCAGCAGTGAATGAAAAAATATCTTATTTGGCCAAAGTTCCTCAGCGCTGTTTGTGTGAGGTAAAGAATCCTCTCTGCTCCACTGAGATCACCCAAACCATGGCTATGGATCGACTGGACAAAGACCCCTCTGCTCCAGGTTTTCCAGCAATAGCTGGAAGGGTGTAAAAACAAGCGATGGGAATCATCAACAGGAGCAGGGAAAGCTGTGCCCTGAGCAGCCCCGGGGCTCTCCCTGATGGCTTTTTGGGGCTCTCCCTGATGGCTTTTTGGGGCTCTCCCTGATGGCTTTTTGGGTCTCCACGCCCCCAGCACTGGGAGCACAGAGATGCAAATGTGTTTTGGTGTCTGGAAGTCTTCCCGAGCAACGCCCTGTGGCCTGAATAAAAGGAGTTTAATACACCAAGCACTTAGAGGTGGGTTAAAAACCACGGGTGGGTTATTGCAGCACCATTCACGTTAAATCACCCTCCACAAGAGAGGGTTTTCCACCACAATCAGCCCGGGTGTCCTCTGCTCCCCTTTTTGGGCGCTAATTAAACGCAATGACCTGCTAAGCTTCATGCAAATTGGGCTTAAACAGCACATCTCTTCCTGGGCTAAACATTTCTATAAATAAATGATAAACACAGGTTTCGCCCGAGGCCAACAATGATACAACACTGACAGAAGTTCTGGAAGAGCAAATCAGTCTGGAGTGAGGAGCAGCTCAGCTCCCCTGGAAACCTGGAGAAAGCCAAGCCTTGAGTCTTTCAAGCAACTCTTGCTCTCAAACAAGAACTGGGGAAATCCAACGAGAGAGGGTTAATGAGGATTGAGTGTCACTGAATCCACAAGCCAAAGAGGAGGAAAGGTGGGGAAGAACCATCCTGGTGCTTTTCTTTTATCTGTGGTATAAAACGCCTCAGGAGAACTCTTTACTGGCTAGATCAGAACAGGAGTAACATGTCTGGCCAGATCTGAGACATCTCCAGCAAGGCTTCAAGGAATACACAGCATCAGCAGCTGAACAACTGGGAGCTTGGGGAAGAATTAATAGAAGAAACAAACTTGGCAGAACCTCGTTTTTGAAACCTTTAACACAATAAAAAAAAAATCCCTGCCATTTTGAAAATTAAATGGCTGCAGATGATTTTTTTTTGAGTCTTTCTGAAGTGGAATAAGTGCATCACTTACCTCACTGGAGGCCACATGCTGATACATCTATGCTGTGATTACAGCCCTGAGCAAAAATCCCAGTTTATATTGCAGAGGCAAAACTTCTCCCTTCTGCTCCACCTTCCTAAAGCTGAACTATGCTCGTGACAATCACCAGATCGTTTTCAAAATGCTTTGACCCTGATGGTTCTGAGGGCTTGACTTTCATTGATTTAACCCAGCAATTAGAAACACCCCAACAAATCACTCTTTTTCTCGGTGTCGGGCTGGGATAGATTTTTACCCTGCAGATCGAGATAAAATGACTGTACCCAGGGACCGGCAAAGACCGGAGTTATTTCCCAACATCAACACGTTCAGAGCCCTGTTCAGTGCAGAAAACGCTGCTCTCTTGGCTCACAGAGAACGTGAAGCTCATTTGTGTTCGGATTAGAAGCAGATTTGACACAGATTTGACACATTTCGCTTGAGCATCCCCAGTTTTGGTGGCTGCTGGGAGGAGGCAGGAGGAGTTGTGCACTGGCGTGAAGCAGTAAATCAGATGGGTGTCATCATTATATATTTGCTTGGCTAATAATAAAAAAGGATGAATCACTGCTGTCATGATATTCGTATTTATACTCGAGTAAGCACCGTGGCAGATACCGGCGAAGATGCGAGCAAGTTTCAGCCTTGGCAGCGCTCCTGGCCCGGAGCTCGCGGCTGCCCTTGGTGGGTTTGGGGTGATTCGCGGCGATTTCGGTGTTTGTGATCACCTTCCCCTCAGGGGCCGCGCATCACTCACCCGCCGAGCGGGAGGGACTCCCCGTGGGAAGGAAAATTCCCAACTGTTGCACCAGAGCCTCTTCAAAGAGAGCTGAGTCCTCTGCGTGACAATGGGGCTGAGCACCAGGGCACCGAGGGCAGAGCAGAACTGCTTCCAAAGAGACTGTGCCAGGTCAGCCCAGGCCACTCAGGGGAGGTGTGGGGAGAAACCCCAGACTTGCTCTGTTCTAACAGGGCTAAAAGCAGACCCGCGATGATTTATGAACTTTCAAAGGCAGCAGAGTGTTTTTAAGCAGCGGCAGCTTCTCCTGCTCCGTCTGCATCCCGGGAGCTGCGCTCGGTGCCAGGGCTGTGCCCACCCTGCCCCGATGGGAACCAGCCCCTCCAGCACGATCACCAAACACACTTGAACAAGACCACAGGAGCAAATAAAAAGGCAGCAATCTGAACAACTCGGGGGTAACATCCTTCCTTCACTCTGCCTTGTCTTTACCTCGGAGTTTCAAGTATTCTTTTTTCAAATCAAGTCGACTCCACAGAACTGTCAGACAAAGACAACTCCTGAATCCAAGGTAAATAAATCACCAGAATGTTTACAAAATCCCTCTGAAGTTTTAAGTGAAATTTTACATGAGCTCCCCCCTGAATTCAGCTGCCCCTGATGGGATAACACAGGAATGAGTTTGAAATACAAGGAATGTTCATCCCAGTAAATAAGGACCTGGATAGCAACAAGAAAGACTTTCATGCAGGAGGAGGTGCAAGTTTGGGAACCAAGGGGGACTCTCAGCAGCTGCTCGCTGGCTGCCACTGCTGCTGTCCTTCCCTCTGGAATAAAAGCTCCTCAGCCAAGGGCTGAAAATCAGCACTCAGGAATCAAGAACTGGAGGGATTAACACTGGAAAAATCAAGCCAGGACACCCCGGAGAGGGATGGCTGTGGTCTCAGGGACACCCACACCACGGCCAGAGGTGTCCTTGTGGCCCAGAGGGGAGGACAGACCCCCCCTCACCCCCTCCCAGCACTCAGAGCACACTGAAGGCACACCTGCCCTTCTCAGCCACCCCTGGGGAGCTCAGGTGAGGAGCTGGGAGCTCCAGGCACCCCTGCTAACCCAGGAGAGCCAGGCTTTGGAGGCTGCACCACCTCATCCCATTTTCCAGGAGGCTGCCCGCACAGGTGAGCTGTGCTGTCATTCACATTCCCAACACACGTTTTGTCACCGCGGAGAACAGAACAAGCTTAAAATTCTGGGAGCGCCAGGCGGGCGAGGAGAGAGCTCAGCTCCAAATCCTTCCAATGCCAGAGTTTTGCCAGAATCACTCAACTCCAAGTACCTGCAGGCACACCCTGCTTCCCCCTCCACTCCCACCACCCAAGAGCTGTCCCTGGGCTCGGGGTGCTTGGGGCAGGAGACCCTCAGAGCCTCCCAAAAGGTTGATTTTAGAAATACCCCCAGAGTTTGGGGGGGGTTCCTGTAAAGGACCACTTAATGAAATCCCCCAAAATCTTGTCAGAGGGATTGAGCTGCGTCCAGAGTTCAGCCCGGGAGGGAGAGGTTGCAGCAGCCAGTGGAAGCCATTGTCTCTAGCAGGCTGCGTTGGGGAAATTAGCAGTGTGCCCACCTCTAAATGAGGCTGAACGGCAAGGAAAAGAGGGATTAGCCATGTAAATTGAGTCCTTTTGGTATTACATTAAAGAGGGGAGGTGACTTTGAAGGATTACTCAAGGGCCGTTTAAGCAGTTTTCAGGGACTTACAAACGCTGAGTAAAAATGCAGCTCCTGGGGTCCGGAAAAGAAGAAAAATTCAGTTTCCCGTCCAGGAAAGCTCCAGAAAAGGCTTCTGAGGGACCCCCTCAAGTGCAGGCCCCCAGCAGCATCCTGCTCCCCACGCCCCGTGCTGGAGCATCACCGGCTGGAGCATCACCTGCACACCTGGGCTGGAGCTGCTGCAGGAGCCAGAGGCACCAGGGAAGGGGCTCCGACAGCCACGATGCCACTGGGATGGGTCACGGCATCCCCCGGGGTCCCTGCCAGCACGGGGGCACAGGCACCCACCCACCCACCGGGGGGCACGGGGTGCTGGGTGTTGGGAAGGAGCTCCGGAGTGTCGCGACCATCACGAGAGGAGGTGCCACCAGTCCCTGCTCCCACCTCAGTGATTTATCCGCTGGGATGCAGGTCCTGAACCGAGCCGTGGAAAGCGGAGGGTGGGCAAGCACAACCGCAAAAAAACTGACTTCTCCCTGCAGCCAAGGGTTCCCTGCTTCCCCGCACCTCCCCTGCCTCATCAACATGCTGCCTCTTAATCCTTTGCCCACATTATTAATCCGGCGAGGGGAGAGGAATACGTGGCTCCAAGACATCAGACTGCTCTATCGAACGAGCCCTCCTCGGGAAAAAAAAAAATAAAAATAAAAATAAATAAATAAAAGCCACTCTTTGGCTAAGCCTAAAAGGTGACAGGTAATCAGTATGTAAGGTACAAACTATCGCCACTTGTTATGCAAGCGGCATCCTTTAATTTGTAGTTCCGAGAGCAAGCCGTTCCTGTCTGGGATAAATAAAACAACACGCTGCAGTGTGCTTGTTGCTCGCGGCACGGGAGCAGCAGCAGCCTGGGGAAAGGAAAAGGAGCTCCAACTCCAGCCGGGAACGCGGCTGGAACCAGCAAAAAGTTCTGCGTGCGCCTGGAGCAGCCTGGCGGGAGCATCCCCGGGCCCGCACTCAGGGATGGACCCGCACTCGCACAGGGATGGATCCACGCTCACTCAGGGATGGATCCACGCTCAGGGATGGACCCGCACTCACTCAGGGATGGACCCACGCTCAGGGATGGATGGACCCACGCTCAGGGATGGACCTGCACTCCGGGATAAATCCGCACTCCGCGACGGACCCACGCTCACTCACGGATGGACCCACGCTCAGGGATGGATCCACGCGCAGGGATGGACCTGTGCTCAGGGATGGATCCGCACTCCGNCCCACGCTCAGGGATGGATGGACCCACGCTCAGGGATGGATGGACCCACGCTCAGGGATGGACCTGCACTCCGGGATAAATCCGCACTCCGCGACGGACCCACGCTCACTCACGGATGGACCCACGCTCAGGGATGGACCTGTGCTCAGGGATGGATCCGCACTCCGGGATGAACCTTCTCCGTGTCCGAGGGGCCGCAACCACCCCCTCCCGGGCCGGCTCTGCGCGACCCCGCGCAAGGCTCGGCACGGCTCGGCACGGCTCGGCACGGCTCGG